>CM071928.1:12710609-13010216 GCA_016081115.2 Rehmannia glutinosa
CTTCTTCTCCCAAAATTGTAAGTCTTCTTTGGTGAAATTGTCCGCAACACCAACAAACATTAGACTAGCCATGAAGTTGTCTCGATAGGCCCATCCGACGCTCAAGTCGACACGGTAAAACGAGAGAAAAAGAAAAGTTTAAGTTTCAAATGGAAGACTTATAAGCTTATTATCTTATGATTAAGCTCCAAGATCGTATAAGATAATTTTAGAGCTTATAAGATGTTAGGTCTAGTTTTGAAACTAAGTTGTTAAAATGTTCGGATAAAATAAGATAAAAGAGTTTACAAGATGTTATTAATGACAATTTTGTAATTAAAATGCTCAAAATTAAATATGTTATTAAAAAAAATTATTTTTAAAATAAGGTGGGACCCCCACCTTTTTAGAAAAGAACTTATGAGCTCCTAAATCCCAATACCTTATATTGGGAGTTTATAAGATCTTTTTAATATAAAATTACCAAACTCATTTAGAGAGATTATAAGTTCGTAAACATCTTATAGATATTTTTGAAGAGTTTATAAATTTAGTCAAATATCCTTTATGCGATTCTAAAATATGGAAGACTGAGCAAATTTATGGATGCTAAAAATGAATGGAAGATTCAGAAACAAATTTATTCGAATTTTTTGGTCTTTCCGTTCTATCTTTTTCCCTTACTTTATTATTTATAATTTTGTCCTCTTTTTTGGTCTTTCATTATTTTTAATGCATTTTTAATAGAAACAAAAAAGCTTACATTATTAAATCAAGCAAATATTTCATAAATAGAAATATCATTTTTGCAACCAAATTAAGAACAATAAGCAATAACCTAAAATTCAAATTTATTAAACCAATTTAACTATTATAAAATTGTTTTTTGTAGAAAAGTAACAAATTTAAAAAGAAGAAAAGCGTGGGGAATAGAGAGAATAAATTTTATCCCCAATCTCATTAAAAGTATTTTTTAAATGTATATTTTTTGCAATGGAGTGTACTTTGCCAATGAAATATCAATCGACAAAGGCAATATGCCACTTTTGTAATTTTAGAGTGTAAAGTGCCAAATGAGTTCATTTTAAGGGCGCATAATGTCAATTACCCAAAAATTTGTTGGAATTCTTGTTTTGGTAAAATGGGTATTGACCCAATTTTGACCAAATAATTAAGTGGTTTCCATTAGTGAAGAATGGAATTAAATGAGAAATTAATGCTACAAGTTAGCCACTTAATATAAGTAAATGGTATAGAAAATGAAAAATGTGGGGAAGGAGAAATACTCCATCCCACATGGAAATGAGACAAATTTTGCACACTCAATATATCCCAAGTTGGACTTCTCGGTTTGGACCCTGGGGCACCTAAGTTTTTAAAGAGGTGAGGTCCTACATGCTTGTGGGTTTGGTTCAAAGCACACACGCGCTTGCGTTACTTGGCGCCGCCCGCCGGCTGGCTCGGCGGACTGGTCCAGTGCGGGTCGAGGTTCGAGGTCGCGGGTCGTGGGCTTGGTCTTCAAGACCATTATTCTTTTTGGACCAAAAACCTTTAAAATAAATATTTAATTAATTTTTGTAATTAATTAACGAATTTCAACTGGGAAGTGTTCGCACCCGAGCATGGGCGGACGCACGACCCGTGCGTCGGGTCGTGCGTCAGTCGGATCTGTTCGCATCCGAGCACGGGCTGACGCACGGCCCGTGCGTTGGGTCGTACCTTTGCCATTTTGGTTTGCATCCACGCACGGGCAGGTGCACGGGCCGTGCGCCAGGTTGTGCATCGATGTGAAGTGTAGAACACATGCATTTGTTCGTTCAAAACCTGTCTTTTCGAGCCATAAGACGTGATATTTTTATACGAGGCACTTGATGCCTATATAATCCGACCCCTGCAGATTGAAAAAAGACGAAATCATCAGATAATTAACCGGTCATATTGCATTCGAGCATATTGACATATTCCCTCCTTCATAGCTTAAAAGTCTAAACACTCTTTGTTCGTTGTGTTTCGATTTTGCAAGTGTTGTAAACTCAAAACTGAAATAGTCGTTGTATCTTAGGGACGTGCGCTGGAGCCATTAGCACTTGTATACGGGGCGTTTTCATCTTGCGGATACTGAATCAAATTCAGGCCTCGACTAAGCCTAAACACTTATACACTTAGCCATTTTCCGAAACAGAAACCAGACACATTTTTTCTAACAATCGCAAGACGAAGAATTACATTTCTCGTTCAGATCAACGGCTTTAGTTTCGTTCACTCCAATGGTTGATGCACCTCCACCGTGAAAAGTCGCCCAAGTTCTCCTGGCGTTGACTTCAAGAGATGGCAACATAAGATATTGTTTTACTTGACGACCTTGGGTCGTCCCGATTTACGAAGGAGACCCCTACCGTTGGCGATGAAGAATCCGACAACCAAAGGAGGATCTTTGTGGATGCTTGGCATAACAGTGATTTTCTTTGTCGGAATTATATTTTGAATGGGCTAGACGACACCTCTACAACGCCTATAGTTCGTTCAAAACGTCCAAAGAGTTGTGGTACTATTTGGAGAAGAAATATAAAACAGAAGATGCTGGCACAAAGATATTTATGGTCGGTAAATTTTTGGATTATAAGATGGTCTGTTCGATAAGCCAAGTGCAAAAAAAAATTCAGACTATACTTCACGACTTAGTGTCTGAATGGATAATTCTGAGTGAGTCGTTCCAAGTGGCTGCGATTATCGAAAAATTACCGCCTTCGTGGAAAGATTTTAAGAACTAACTCAAGCACAAGCGGAAGGAATTGGGGCTTGAGGATTTAATAGTTCGACTTTGGATTGAGGAAGACAACTGGGATTCCGAATGGAAATCGGCAAATGTTGGGGTGTGACCACACTTTGTGGAACACCAGTGGAGTTTCTGTTGCATTTTTAAATGTGATAAAAGGTGTTGCCAAAACTGTTTTAATACCAAAATCACAATTGCATGAAGTGTTGCCCAAAGTGTTGTAACACTAGAGGTAAACACAATAACAAATTAAAAATCTGAAGTGTTACTAAAGGTGTGATAACACTGAAGGTTACACACATGTTGGGACTAAGGTCTAAAATCTATTAGAACGAGATTCTAACTAGATTATTGGGACAATGTTCTAACAAAATAAAACCAAAATGGCCAAGAGCCATTAATGTTCTGGAAAATCTTGTGTTGAAAAAAGATACGTTAGAAGGGGAGATTTACTTTTTAGCAAACCACATAAAGGATATTTGACAAACAACTCCTCGCTGTTCAACTTCAACCCTCGGGAAGATGATCTCGCAGTTATCCGACTCATTCAAGAATCGCTCAAAGACCTTTGGTTCGTTTCTTACCCAGCGTATAAGTAATTCTTAAACGGGATGAATTAATAGAATATTATGAACACATGTTGAACAAAAGTCTTTATTTATTAAGAACTTAAAGAAAAATTTATTACATCAGTAATCTCCTTTTGGGAGGAGAATACCTGTTTAGCCTCTCATATGTGAGGCTTGCACTCCCGTACACATTAACTAGAAAATTCGAAAACTGAAAACTGAAGAACACTATGGAAATTTAAACACACAACTATGTTTATATAGAGGTAAATGATGCCCTCTATTTCTTGGATTCTATCTCCCACTTGCTGAGAGTAGTGGATGCTTTATCATCTTCACATGGCTTGGGACTCGTCTTGTCTAGTATCCAAGGCATTTTGATAAGGCTCCAAAGCCTGCTGACTTTTCTTTTCCCGTCTTTTAGTTAGAGAGAATCTTATGACGTCATTGATTATGTCATTTACTTGAATTATTAGCATTTTGATTAATTGGATGCCAATTGCTGGATCTGACCCACCTTTTGTCTCTTTGCTGAGTGGGTTATTCTTGAGTCACATGTTTCCACTAACTTTGTCAGGGAATCTACCCTTTTGGTGGTCCCCGAAACTTTGGATACTTTTGTGACTTGTCTTCTCCATCGTCGGGTTTTCTCCGATCGACTTTTGGCCGGAATCCTTTGCCAAATTCTGAATCTTTCTGGTTTAGACACTCGGGGCAGAACCGATTTTCTCAATGGCCAATATGAGCCATATTACAATATTTTCAAATGAGATTTTTATTCCCCTCAAATTGTTTTCCCACGTAAGATTTTTTTCTCAAACAAGTCTTCTGCAAATCTTGTAGTTTTTCTTGTCATGGTATTTAACAGGAATGATCCGTTCACTGAATTCTGATAAAACTTGAATGAAAACTTGACTTTGTCCATCTCGGTGAGATAGACCCACAATCCCCATGCCCTCCTTGTGGTAATCTGATCTTCAGTGAAGGTCATGGCTAATTGAACTTCTTCTGAATTTGCCTCCTTGATATTTTTGAAGGCTCTTTTCTTCCGGGTCGCTGAAGCCTAATGTAATGAAAGGCTTCATGACCGCTTTTTCCGATGGGCTCTGGAGCTGCACTTATGAAATACAGTCCCAAGGTATCCCCTCATTTCAAGTTGTCATTATTTGACCAGCACTCGTAAACAGCTTCCTGGATCCATTGTGGCAATTGCTTGATCTCCGGGAAGGTTGGTGAAGTTGTATAGATCGAAGCCAAAGCCCCAAACACATACCACCGCTTTCACTTCTTGTGGGTTGGAATTTGGAAGCATCCATACCCTTGGATATTTTCCAGAGGTATCTATCTTTGTTCTTTTCGAGATATCCTCGCTTGCCTTGTGATGAGTTTCTCCTATTCGCCGGTATTCCTACCAAGAAGAAAAACTTTAATCTCGTTAGTATCAACCTTAGAATTGCCCACCATAGGCCTAAGATTGATCTCTTCGCCCTTTACCCCCGACGTCTTTGGGTTGATGTGATAACTCGTGATTTGACTCCGGGTATCGCTTTTTCCTTGGGCCAACATTTCGCGCACCAGGACTTGTGCTAGAGGTACTTGAATCCTCTACTACAGGGTTGGGAGCCCCGCGCTCTAAACGCTCCATTTTCTTATTAGTGGCCCGGAGGAGTAGCCTCCGAAATGTCGTTCTCAATTAAGAGTGAGACCGAACACATACTCGTGATACGAAAGATTACTTTCTCCCGATTATTCTTTTGTAATTTCCCAAATCGATTGATGACCAGGGTATCAAATTCTCGAGTAGCATTTCAAGTTGGTCTCCAAGATGTCTTGAGGTTGTGAGGATGGAATCACTTCAATTCCTCCATCTCTTGTTAAAAATCAAGAACATTTACATGAGATTTTATAATGACAATATCATAATCATAATATTGACATTCAGCTTGCCATCTAAGTATTCTAGATTTTTCTGGTTTTGATTCAATTTTATTTTTTTGGAAAACCTTTAACACTTGAATTATAAATTTTTAAGATAAACTTTTTAGCCAATAAAAATAAAGGCCATTTTTTGAAAGCCTTTCTCACTGCAGAGAATTCTTTCTCGTTTATATGCCACCGAGTTGCTTCACTGTCTGTGAAATGACCGTTGCAATATCGGCATGGCACTTCGCCGTTTGTTGTAACTTTTGTAAGAACTACTGCCCACCAATGGTCACTGGCATCTGTGTAAAGAACTAGTTCATCTTCATCTTGTGGAATCGCAAGTTTTGGAAGCTTTTTGCAAACTTCTTTAAGCTGCTTAATTCTTTCTTGATATTCATTTTCCCATTTGAATGTAGCATCTTTCTTGAGCAATGGGCTAAACACCTTCCTGTAATGTGTTAGATTGTTTACGAATATTCCGGCAAAATTAACAACTCCAAGAAAACTCTAAAGTTGCTTCTTCTTTCGATGTATCCGAATCCTTGTATCTTTTCTACAATATGGCTTTGTAGATAATTCCATTCATCGATTTCGGGCCCGAGAATTCAATCTGTTTGTTACAATCACTTTTCTTCTTTTCAAAGCACTAATCCTTTTCTTGGTGACAAACATCTGAAAATATTTCCAAATGTTTGAGATGATCTTTCATGTTCTTTGATGCGATAAGAATGTTATCGATATACATGAACATGGAACTGAAATAATCTTTGAAGAGATTATCCATCTTCCTTTGACATATCCGGGATGCGTTAGCCAATCCCATCGGCATCACATTCCAAATATAATATCCTTGTGGTGTGGAGAAAGCTATGAACTTCTTACTTTCTTCCTCCATCTTAATGATAAAATCCAGGACTTGCAATCGAACTTTGAGAAGATCTTGGCACCTTTGATACGATTAACCGTGATGTTCTCTCGCTTGGGATATAATATCCGCTTTAACTCCAAAATGTTATTAATCCCTTTGTAATTAATAACAAGTCTTGGCTTTCCTCTTTTGATCTCTCCATGGTTTCTGACTAAGAATCCTGGACTGTTGTATGGAGAAACTCCTGGTGAAATCGACTTAAGGTCAAGATGTTCCTTAAGTATCTTCTCCATATCCTTACGATCTTCCCGGTTCATAAGGATTGGTTTGAATCTCACAAACTCATACTCTTTTCCTGGTTTAACTTTTAAGGAAGCTTTCAGCTTGTTCTTATCCTACCATGCCAAAGGATCTTCATTATAATTCCTTTGGATCTTTTTCTTGATATCCTCGAGTGATATTTGATCTTCTATGGTAACATCACTCTATGTCTTCTCCATTAAGCTCATCCTTAATTCTCGCAATAGCCTGAGGTACTCGTTCTTCTCCTTGTATTTTGAATGAATACAAGTTATTATCCCATTGCTTTGTATCTTTTTGCTCGATCAAATATGGTCTATTCCCTTCTTTCATCAAATCAACTCTTTTGAAATCTTGATGAAGGGTTAGGACCTTGTTGAAATCTCGATCTCCCAAATTGTATGCAATTCTAGGATAGACATTAAATGCCAATTTCCCTGCATACAAATTTCCTATAACTGCTCCAAGGCATGAATCCTTGAGATTTGAGATTCGCTTATCAAAGATATCAAGATTGAGTGGCGAATCTATTCCTTCTTTGAATGTTGCTTTAATAATAACCCTTATGGCTCCGATATGGATCCATGAGAGTGTGTTTGCAACTTCTCTTGATCGTGCTTTTGATCTCCGGATTTCTCGGTAAATGACCAATTGCATCTCCATCGTTTACCAAAGTGAACTCCATCGGGATGGCAAATTCTCCTGTAGTTACTTTGTGGATAATTTGGTGTTTTCTGTTACAAAACCCAATCTTATCCAAAGCTTTTTCCATAGCTCCAATCGTAAAACCATCGTATAGTTGAAGCTTTGGATCTTCCTTCATAATTCTCATAATAGTCTTATGAGAAACCGTAGTGTGAGAGAGGAATCCTAACATATCCTCCCTAACCGTCTGCTGAAGAATTTCTTCTTCACTCTGATTCTGAGCTGGAGTCACTTCCATCATCAGAATAGATCACTTCTTCATAGATGCTTTCATCTGAGGGTATATCCTCAAATTGATACACTTGTATAAGATCTTTATAGTAGACAACTTCTTTGATTTCTGGTGTAGCTTCGAACTATCTAACTTCTCATTTCTGGTTATCCGGGCAATCTGTTGAGATATGTCCTCTTGCTCCGCATGTACAGGAATTACAATCTTTGAAACTTTCATTAGCTGCATGAGCTCGCCAAAGTTCTTCTCCTCGTGGTTCTCACGGTACTTGCTTGATTTGAACCTGATGATGAGGCTCTACTCCTGCTCCCTGATTTGTAACTTCGGACCTTTTGTTTTAACCAGAACCTTCTAGGTCTCCATGAAGACCTACTTTTTTTGTTGCTGTTTCCCCGGCGGTATGGATGGCTTCTCTTCTTCTTCTTTTATGCCGCCATGGTTGACCTCCCACAACCTGCTGGGATATCATCATCTACACAACATAGAGGAACTGCTTTATTAATTCCTCGTAATCTCTTGTAATCCCTATATAGTGTTGCTTGGTAGCACCATTCAGATAACTTGGCCTTTAATAAAGACATTCTTCTGGCCACTGTATCTAAATCAGTTGCACTCTTGTATTCCCGGATCAGCATTTCTCTCCATGGACTCGGGATCTTCACAAAGAATAGCTGTGAAGCTTCTTTGTCTCCAATCTTAGACTTCCACCGGTATTCAGTGAACAACTTGATATATTCATCAATATGACAAATATCATATAACTCGAGGCAGTAGAGGGCCTATTTGTATCTTTTTCTTTTTTCTTCTTCTAATCCCTCAAAATAGCCCATGCCGATAAAATGGATTTTGAATAATTTGGCCATATCATCGACAATTCATTTTAATGATTCTCCAGCGGTGACCGCGCTTTTCATATTTGCTTCGGTCATATCCCATGCAATCCTTACAGATCCTTCAAGACTCATCTCGAGGAGTAAAATGAATGCATCCTTCGTAAGATCGAGGGTTCCTGCTGCAACCCTCATAGTTGCTGCCCATTCATCTATAAGGACTTCTCAATTTTTAAAATCTGGGATATCCAGATTTAGCATCAATCTGTATGGATGTATAGGATCGAGCTGCAATTTCCCATAAGGCGTATTGTATAAATTTGGCCTTTTGGATTGTCGAGTTCCTATAATAGGATCTCTCCTTGTATTAAAATCTCCGACGTGAGGCATTTTTTCCTCCGTATTCGTGTTGAGCCCGAACTTTCTCGCAAGATTTGGGATTTACTTGTGGTGGTGGAATTGGTCTACCTTGGGGGTCATAGGTAGCCAAAGTTGTTCCATCTCATGCTCATCTTTAAATCTACAATTCCTAATCCTCGCGAAGGATTCTGCAAGGTCATGTAGATCTTTAAGATTCATCTTTTCCATATCCATCACCTTTTAGTTTGTGACAGATTTCCCCTTGATGATGGCGATAAGCTTCTCCTCATCCTGTCATTTGTCGTTTGACTTCTGGTTGGTTTCCCTTTTTGATGTAAATAGGTAATGCTTCCAAAATCAATACGTTTTTTCCTCCGGATGAACTTGGTCTATCCTCCGTGTTCTTGACTCGTTTCAATATCATGAAGGATTTCAAGTGTTTTCTTCTCGATACTTCACCATCGCCTCCATCCTGTTCGATCCGATGAACTTGTCTTTGGTAGATGAATATGGCGGTTGCCATAATTACGCCGCACCGTCTTACGGACTTCTAAGATCTTCTAAGAACTTAGATTTGTCTCGCAAGTATCTCGTTCCGCTCCGTACTCCATCGAATCATTATTTTGATAGGCATTTTCATGGGATCGCTTCCCGATGATTCATCGATCGACATATAATATTTGGTTTCTTTGTGAAGAAACTTATATAATATGCCGCTTGTCTTTCATGATATCTCTGAGTTCCTTATCGGCTCTCCCGCGTTCTTTTTCTCATATTGGTGGTTCTAATATGCTATATTTTCCTGGTATTCTTGTGCATACATCATCAAAATTTGATAATATATCCTATAAGGTGTACATCTCGGACGCTTGTCCGAATCCATATTCTCGAAAAATTCTCCTCACTAATTGTTAATTACAAAAATATAATAAATTTAACTAAAAGTTCTTAATAAACCTGCACTCGATACTATTTTTACTACTTCCTTAAAACATGTAAAAACCATTAGTCCGCTTCAATTTAATATAAGGGGTATTTTGGGGTTATAACAATAAAAGGCTATTTTTGATCATTTTAAATAAGTGAGTCTAAAGTTGTATATGGGCTTTAAAATTGGGCCATTCCTAATATTTTCCCATCTCAATTGGAGCAATAGAAATGAACATACAAAGGGTGAAGATTTATTTTTGACATTTTAAATAGTAAAGGACAAATTTAATTTTAACATTTTCAATAATAAATGACAAATATTTTTTGGTGAAATGTGATATTTATTCTTATAAAAATGACTTGTTTTTCACATTTGAAAAAACACATAAAATCTCATAAAAATTCCATATTCCTCCAAAACTCTTGCAATTTAAATTTTTGGTGAAGATTTTAAGGCATAATTTTCAGTTTGCCGTAATATGTAATCCGATCTTCTCGTCTTATCTTGGGAAACAAACATTTATAATTTGGGGCATATCTATTTTAGGAATAGTGTGTTGAACATATGATTCGTGCTAATTTCTATTTTGCTTACTTTGAAAATTTTACCGATTCGAGTTTTTCGATTTATATAAATTGTACTAGCAGAAACACTACTGTTTTCTTATATTAGAATCTCAAGATATCAAACTTAATGGCATTTCATCCTTAAATCTCAACACAAACATTATTCCGACTCCCTCGAAAATCATGTCTATAAAACCACAAAGAGTTTCATTATTTTGAATCATGAAATCATGTTAGTTGCTTGAACGTGATGGGATTGATTCTTGATACCTATTGACATTGAATCAATAAGGATCTCACATATATCATTATGCGTAAGCGAATATTATGGGCCCAAGTGAGGTATGGACAGTTTGAGTCTGGGATTGAGCAGCCCGGCTACGGTACTTGACCGACTCCCATAGTTTTATCCCAAAATCGGAGGATGGAGTGTCCAATGTAAAGTGGATCATAGAAAATGTACATTAATCATGATTACGATGCTCTCTCTCTCGACTAAAAATCTAGGCCAAAAAGACGTCGTGTACCGAGCATTACAAGATTAGCGTATACTCGCTTTCACACATAGGCACAGATAGTCAGGAAAAATAAAACTTTCTAGAAGGAAGGCTTCGGCAAAACGAGTGAGCTTCAGCCAAAAGTAAAAGTTAATCGTAGAGTTTTTTTTTTTTTGCATAAACATCCCAATGTGGGATGGGGGATTAAGGACACATCCCCGACCTTTTTTATTTATACACAATTGGAGTTACAAATTGTTTAGTAGTTACAAGAATGAAGAAAAATTAAAAGATCCTATGGATTTCTACAGCTCCTAAAAGAAGGCAGTCCCAGTTGATCCATGCGTGCAAATCCTCTTGGTGGGAGCGGAAGATCATCATCTGAATAAGTGTTGTGTGTGTGTAAGGAGTGACCATTGTTAGCAAGGGAATCTGCTACTTTGTTCCCTTCTCTAAAGATATGAGAGACCTTATAATTCATGTTGTACAACTGATTTCTAATTTTTACAATGGAAAATCTAACATACCAAGAGCCTGGCAAGTTTTTCTGTATGATATTACAAAGAATAAGATAATCAACTTCTATCCAGAGATGAATCACATTGAGCACAGAACTGTGTGATAGAGCAATTTCCAATGCTCTGCATTCAGCATGTAGTGGATTAGTAACCTGAGGGATGTAATCAGAGAAGGCCCAAATTGTGTTTCCCCTGTTGTCTCGTAGTATACCCCCTATCTCTGATGTACCATTCTGCGCATCAATTTGATCCATGAGGGATTAGGGGGCTTTCATAGCACAAGTAAGTGATGAAGTATGGAGATAGATCTTCTAGTGAAGCCTAAAAAGGAGGCAATATCCACAAAGCCTTTCCAAGTCTGCTTCTGAAACAAGTTAGCTTTTGAACAAAGGGATAAATGATTATGAACACGAGTGATAATCCTGAAGTATGAAAACTTAACATTTTCATGTCTACACATGTTTCTTTCTTTCAATATGTTCCACATAATGAGGCAAGGGATGATGAAAGAGATGTGAGAGGTGTGTTCAAATGGGGTGAGGTTCTTCCAAGCCAATAAAAATTTTGTAAGTGCTCTGTGTGTGGGGGTGTAAACCGTAGAGTTATAAATAACTAATTAAAAATAAAAAGAGCTTCAGTCAAAAGTGAGTCCTTTTTACTCATGTAAAAAAAATTAAAATAACTAATTATCAATGTTACAAAAAAATAATTTCATTATCAAAACTAAAATAATAAAACATTATATTTCCAATTTCAACAAAAGTATATTTAAAGGAAAAACTATCAATACATTAGTTATAAAATTAGAAAAAATTAATTGTTTAGGATTATATATTGCCTCAGCCCTTTTTTGTCACCGTGCATATGCCCCGTTTTTATTTTTTAGTCTTTTGCTACTTTGAGTTAAGCTGAAATTTGACAAGGCCCTTTTGTTTTCTACTTTTTGAGAAGACCTGAAAATTGGGAAATAAAAAAGAAGAAAAAGGAGAGACAAATTTTGCTTCATTGAGGAATCGATAGCATAACTTTAGTACTAGGAAGAAAATCAAACAGCTAGGCTGGACAATTTTCATGCTAAATTCAGGAGTCTTCAATTTACATATCTTTTCATTTAAATTAAAAAAAAAAGCCCCAGGTTTGGTGATTGGAGAAATTTTTTATTGTATTAATGATTTAGCTGATTGTAAGAATGGTGGATTATCCACTGCGCAACAAAATAAACTAAACCAATCAACAAAACGATTCTTTAAAGGCCAAAAAAATTAAATATCATCTATTGAAATGTACAATTAATTTGTGGAATATTAATATGAAAAATGTTGTAACAATGTAACTAAAAATTAAAAATCGACGCCATTTTGACAAATCAAAACACACTAAAAAAACTCAAACTAAAATCTTTTTGTCTTTTGACAAATCGTGTGTTACATAAACACAATATTGTCATAGTTCATGCCTAATTTGAATAACAACTAGTATAGAAACTTGCAAAAATAGTAGCTCATGATAATAACATGAATTTCACCATCACAATCAAAATAAACTTAGAAAATAAAAATAAGAAGCTCAAATCCGCTACCTACATCATTCACTTACTGTGATGTTGATTGATTCATCTTCTCTCGCGAGAGGAGAAAAGTTTGTGTTTCTTTGTTTTGCTCTTGCTTTTCGAGTTGGAAGGTCTCTTTTGGTGGTCACAATAACAATCTGTTCAAGAGTTGCAAGGCAATAAAGATAATAATAACTACAAACGAACATATTTTGGATTGTTTTTCCCAAAACACAATCCCACCTCAATCAATAAAGCCAGGAAGCAATCCGAAAACCCGAAATTCTCATTTGACACCAAAAGATTGAGTAATGTAATAATATGAAAACAAATACCAAATGCAAAAACCATTCCCGAAAAATCCTTCACAAAATAAGTCACCCCCAAACATGTAAGGAAAAACACACTCTCAAACAAGCTTTTTCCAATAGGGGTAAGTTTTAAGGGTTTGGTTTCACGGATAAAAGCTACGTAAATTAAAACTAAGGAATATAAGTCGTTGGCTACCCAGTTGATAACAAATCGTACACAGGTTTCACCCAAACCGTCATCAAATTGTTTGTTAAGCCATTCTCTAAACCCCTTTAAAGTTTCTACTTTCCACAATGTTTGTTCATACAACCATTTTCCGATATTCGCCTCCTCTTCGTCTTGAAGCAGGACAGCACAGAGAATCCATGAACACAAAGCCAAGAAATACCAAATCGTGCGCCTTCCCTATTCCGGTCTCTTCTGCTACCACCGATCGAGACTCCCAAAATGTTGAGGGTTTAAAGAAATCTAAAAGTTTGGAAACCTTATTTGCAATTGCAGTATTTTTCCAGCACAAAACAACAACATCTCCAGCTCTCTTCATTACCAACAAGAAAAGATCGATTTTTATCTGATGCCTTGAGACATAGGGTCTTAAGTAGGACTCATAAACATATGTTGTCCCCTGTGATCAATTTATATAAGTCTGGATAATATTTATTTAGAGTAAAACAAGAGCGAAATTAACCAAACATCATATGTATATATAGTGATTTCTAAAAGAACATATATTACTCACCTTAGTCTTATGATGCCACAGGTATATCAAAAGGCCATCTTAGCTTCACCCAACATTAGAACCCTTAACACATTTCAAAACCCAAAAAAAAAATCTCAATAAGAAATCTAGCAACACAAAATATATATTAATTAGTGTGACAATTATTTGAAAAAATGTTTACCAGGAAATAAATACATGGGCAATAGTTTCACAAAGTACTGTCAGCGCAACCACTAAGATCCTGAAAGTTGAAGATGGAGTAAGACTTAAATAAAAAAAAAGGCTGCAATATTAGAGATCTAACAATTAAAGGACAAATTAAATGAGTTGTGTACCAATAATGGCACCAAAAAAGAAGTCGTTCAATATCAGGATAATTCATTTCGGCAGTTTTAAAGCATTCGTACGCAGGATAAACATAAGCCAAAATAAACCTGCAAAAAGTGTATACAAGCGTACAAATTAATTTTAATGGATCAAAGAGTCATCAAAAGATCAAATTAAAGAGTGATTGTTGGGCACTTACATAATTTGAGATACAACCATCATGATTACCTAACAAATTCATACACAGGATCAAATTTTGAACAAAAATGGAGAATAATTAATCATAAAATATCGAGTAATGAATGCTGGTGGAGAGGAAGCACGAAACGTGGGATGATTATATTAACTATTTTCCTCATACCATTATCGTCAAATCTTTAATGATAATGATTATGGTAAAACCATAATCTTTAACCGTTTTTCTCTCTCAATTAGTTAAACTCACTATTTATATCTTTGAAAAGATTTATTTTGATCTCCTAAATTATCTATATTGTTTATCTCTCCCACTCTGGGGAAAACTTCGAATTTTTTTAATCGTGTTAACTGTTATATATATTTTCTAAAACTTTTGTTTAAAAGATATATCTTTATAGTTATTTTTTTTTAAAAAAATATTAAATGGGTATATCTGATTTGGATCAGTGAGTTACCTTCGGGTCACGGACTTTAGGGTAATCGGGTTCGAGTTCTTAAGTGACCTGAAAAAGAATAAAACACGTGAAGCTAGTCGGGGGTGGTCCCGGCTAAGACCCTCTGATGCCTAAGTCAGATCGAGTTCTTGAGGTGCACGGGTATGAAGACTGTAAATGTAAAAGTAAAGGGTTAAAGTGACAGAATGAATAATTACCTTCTTAATGTTACTGTAGCAATGTATTTATAGGAATATTCTAACACGTGAGGAATCAGGTTGTGACAAGTGTCATCATCCTAATAGTGGAATTGTACTACGTCCGTGAGGATCAATGGTTCTCTCTCACTGGTCAAGTCCCTTTCACTAAAGCGAACCGGTCTTGGGTTGGGGCTCCGGTGAGTGATCGCTGGTCACAACTCCCCGGTTCACGAGGTCTTGACAAGTGAAGCAAGACCTCGAACCGAATCTTGTTCCGTAATCATTAGCAATTTTAAGTTTGATCTCTAGAGATTCTCGACCCGTGGTCAGGTCCGCGTATTTTTGAGGTACTCCCATTAATGCCCACTATTAATGCCTTGAGGTGTAGGGCATGTCTTTTAGTATTTCACGCCCTTTTCGACATTTGGAATGTGCATTTAATAGTGATTAATTACTCATTATTGATATATATATTTATTTTATACAACAAAAAAAAAATATATATATATTTAATTATTTCCCACTCTCTTTTTTATTAACCCCTATAAATAGGGGTAACAATTGGCCCTCGCTTTTTACCACCACCGAAAAAATCGTGTCTCGCAAGACCCCACGAACTCCCCGCTAATTGGCCGACGGACGACCGTATGCACGCCTCCCGCTAATTGCTTTTCACTTCACCTAGCAACCTTAGATGTCGGGTCGCGCTTTCCCTTCATAAGGATTTAGAGGACATTCTCATCCACTTAGTCTTTGCTTTACCTGGTTTGCTCCAAATGCCGTTCGCAAATTTTGGTTTTATTGTGCTTATGAAGCATTTCAAAGTAGTCCCTTCAGCGGCCCATTTCTGGTCATTATTTTCCATTACTACCTCCACTCGGACCAATGACTGTGGGTTCTTCTACCTGACCTCTAGACCCCATAGTAAGTTTCTAAGTCATCACCCCTCCTCTTCTGGTAATTGGAAAGAGAGGTTCATTCTTATTGAAGCCCCACCGGATCGCCCATGGAGGATCCCTCAAGCTTGGAGATTTTCTAGACCTCGAGTTCGTACCTCAGATCTAGGCGAGTGCTCCTGGGCCGAGGACTTTGTTTCCAAAAAACTCACGACCCACCTCTACGATATAAGAGAGCTCCTAAAAGAAAAAGTCTTGTCTGTTGTGGGTCTTAGCCCTGCTGTTGTTCCTCGAACCCAATCACTTAGTGATTTATGAGTTTTAAAATCCTTTCGTCTCTTGCTTGCTATCATATACTTATCTTTCTACTGTTCTAACCCGTGCTTATTGACCTTTTCAGGTATGTCTGTGAAGGCTTCCCTCGTGGCCAAAGTCATTAAGGAGTAGAATGAGAGGCTTATCGCGGCTCCGAGGTCCTCGGGTCTTGCCCTCTCCCCTTGCCCTCTGTTCACTCCAGCGACCCCATGCTCGGTGTCCCAGCTGTGATCCCTTCTGGTGAAGTTCAATCTTCCGAGCCAGGTCTTGAGATCCGTTCTTCAGGTCTTGAGCCTAACTCTTTGACCATTAAACGTCCCCCACCTATTCTTACAATCGAGGCTGGAGGGTCTTCTGATCCCAAAAATAAAAAGCAAGTCCAAGAGTAAAAAGGATAAGACCCAAAGCCGTAGTGGTAGCAAGATGGGGGTAAAGCAAAGAAGAAAGCTCGTGTGGAGAAAGAGAAACCCAACGAGGAAGAGGTTGTCATAGCTCTTCGTGAGTGATAGGCGTGAGTTTTGCTTGAATTTTGAGGCGTATTTCGAGCTATAATGATGAGTAAACATGCATATACTGCGTTAAATGTTACATATTCACTCCTTGTGGAAAAGATATTACACTTTGCTTATTTTGTAGAAATTTCATGATATTTGAAGCTAATTGAATACGAATACGAGGAAAGCAAAGTGGAAACACGGAGAATTGAGTGGATATACGAAAAGTGAAGCCTAAAAGAGCGAAAGTTGAGAGTTTACTTTAAAAGACAGGGGGCACACGGGTTGGGCGTGCCTCAAGACACCACCCGTGTACCCCCTCGTATTAGATTATTGAGTTGCAAAGATGGCGCACGGGTAGCCCATGCATGGGCGCACCACCCGTGTGTCCTACAGAGGATCGGATTATTTCACCGAGTGGCGCACGGGTAGGCCGTGCTCCGACGCACCACCCGTGCGCCCTACAGAGTTGGGTTATTCCAAAGAGGTGGCGCACGGGTAACCCGTGCGTGGGCGCACCACCCGTGCGTCTCGTGGCTGAATCCCATAATCTGCAAATTAAGCCCTAAACTTGATGGTGGGTATAAAAAGGCTTTTTGGGGGCGCACACAAGGACATTCTCGCATTTTTGGGATCTACAACACAAGACAAGAGTCAACTCTTGAAGGAGGATATCAAGGAGATAATCGGGTTGCATCAAGCTTGAAGAACGGAGATATATCGAGAGATTGTCGACGTTCCTAAGTTTTCTTGCTTCTCTTTTAGTTTCAATCTTTCATTTTCATTTGTAATGACTTTGAACACTTTGTGTATAAGTTGTTTAATCATGTGTAGCTAAACTCTAGAGATTTCCAGCTGGAAGTAGATTAATGAACTCTTGTTGGATGTTTTAATCTTAGTTGAAGTTATTATCTTGAAGCCTATTTGAGTATTTTGAGCTTATTCTTGTTTTATCACTTGATCAATGATTTAACTTGTTTGATATATTGATTCATAATTCGAGAGATGAGTTTCAATATTAGATCTTGAATACTCGACACAAATATTTGCATAAATCGAGAGGTTTGTAAATACTTGTGAGGATATTTGATCTTTTGTGCTTTTGGGAGTTGAATGCTTTATGTTGAGTAGAGATGCTAGCATAAGTATTTCAATCTACATTTTATATGCATCTCGAGAGGAGGATAAAATAGCTTTGTGATCGTCTTATAGAATATTGATAATAACGTGGCTTGATTAAACCTGGACAACAAGAGGATTATTAATCGAAACCTTAACTCGAAATCCATTTCATTATCTTGATACTTCTTTCATTTGTGTTATCGTAATCTTGTGTTTTAGTGATTTAAATTATCTTAATCTCAATACAACAATCATCAAATTTCGATCGTCTAAATAAAAATAAGACTATCTTGGATCAATACTTAGCATATTAATTTATTAGTCTCCTTGGATACGACCTTGCTACCCTATTCTATAGCGTACACCGTACACTTGCGGTGAAGCTAAAAATAAGGCGAACAAGTTTTTGGCGCCGTTGCCGGGGACTAATACAATTTATGGTGCTAATATTGTGATAGATAGAATTATTCTTAATTTAGACATTTTTCTTTATTTATTTTGTTTTAGTGTGACTTTAATTCCACATTATTTGACTTGTTTCTTCTAGTTTGGTCCAGTAGTGCATGAACACGCGCTCTGGGCGGGGGACTTAATACCGCTCATACCGAAAGTTGAGGCTTTCATGAGAGAATCGGTGCTACCACTAGACGGGCCGAAAGTCAACATAATCCGATAATGGGGATTTGAATGAGTTACCAATACCGCAAACAATGGTGGGAACGAAGTTACCGATACGGTTCAACAAAGAAGCCATTCGTGATTACTTTCGACCACAAACGAATCGTAATTACGGTGGTATTGCCCATATTCCTATCAATGCCAACAATTTCGAGCTCAAACCTAAGCACTAATCAATATGGTGCAACAGAACCGCTTTGGGGGTTTGAATCAAGATCCTAACTCTCACCTTGCGCATTTTATCCAAATATGCAATACGATCAAAATGAACGGAGTCTCGGATGACGCCATAAGATCGCGCTATTCCCATTCTCTTTAAGGGATAAGGTGAGAAATTGGTTGGGTACTTTGACGCAAGGCAGTGTAAGCACATGGGACGAACCGAGCCAAAAGTTCTTGTTTAAATTCTTTCCACCGAGCAAAACTTTACAGCTCAAAAACGAGATTACTCAATTCCGATAGTTCGACTCAGAGCCTTTGTATGAGGCTTGGGAAAGGTTTCGGGATTTGTTACGTAGATGTCCACAACATGGGTTTCCGTGAGGATCAACAGCTTATGCTTCTTTTCTACAATGGTTTAATGGGACAAACGAGGGCCTTTGTAGATGCCGCAATGAGAGGAGCATTGTTGGCAAGGTTTCCACAAGATGCCTTAAATCTTCTTGAGGAAATGGCCATGAACAGCTACAAAGGGCCATCCGAAGATCCAAGGTACAACGAGTAGCCGAAATCTCGATTCGCACTCCAATTAAAACATTGACGGCACAAGTAGCGGCTTTGACAACTCAATTGAGTGTATTTACGAAGGGGCCGTAAGCAGCACGAGCATGCATGGGTAGTGAAGCTCTTCTATATCCGATGGAAGAGGTAAATTATGTGAATAACCGGAATTTCAGCAATTTCCGGAATAATTCAAACCCAAAGCACTACCATCCAGGGTTGAGAAATCATGAAATTTTTTCCTATGCAAATACAAAGAATGTGTTACAACCTCCGTCGAGATTTAATGCTTCAAGTGGAGGCGGTAATGGGGAAGGCAAATCGTCGTTGGAAGATGCACTCACCTCTTTCATAAATCAATCTAATGCTTTCATGAATGACACAAGGAGCCACCTCGCTAAGCAAGATCTTCGGATGGATAAGTTAGAACAAGTGACAAGCTCGATAAAGAATTTGGAGAATCAAATGGGTCAATTGGCTACAATTGTGGGTGGTCAACATCAAAAGGGTCAATTTCCGAGTAATACGGAAATGAATCCTAAGGAACAATGCAAAGCAATTCGTTTACGAAGCGGTACGGCATATGAGGGGCCTAAAGAAAAATATGGGAGTCCGAAACTGTCGGATGAAGCATCTAGGCCGGAAGCAGGAGAATCCGTGATGAAGGATGATATTGAAGAAAATAGGAAAGAAGAGAACAAAGAGGCGGAACAAACAGGGGCTGAAAAGCAAAAATCATCATCTAGCTCGAACATATCTAAGTTGCCTATATCTCTTCCCTTTCCTCAAAGATTTCAAAAGAAAAAGCTTGATGATCAATTTGCCAAATTCCTTGATATATTTAAGAAATTGCACATTAACATTCCTTTTGCAGACGCACTAGAACAGATGCCGAACTATGCGAAATTTCTTAAGGATGTTATGTCAAAAAAGCGGAAGATGACAAGCTTTGAAACGGTGAATTTGACAGAAGAATGTAGTACAATTATCCAAAGGAAGCTACCACAAAATCGAAAGATCCGGAGTTTCACTATCCCTTGTGCTATTGGTGGTAATTTCTTTAATAAAACGTTATGTGATTTAGGGGCAAGTATTAATTTGATGCCTTTGTCCATTTTCGAAACTTGATTAGGCGACGTGAAACCAACTACGGTGACATTGCAACTTGCGGACATCGATCACTTACGTATCCAAGGGGAATTATTGAAGACGATCGGTAAAAGTTGATAAATTTATATTCCCGTGGATTTCTTGGTATTGATATGGAAGAAGATCGAGACGCTCCACCGATACTTGGACGCCCTTTCTTAGCAATGTGTAAGGCCTTAATAGATGTGCAAAAGGTGAGCTCACATTACGTGTTAATGATGAGCATGTTTTATTTTCTATATATAAGGCAATGAAATTTCATAATTCGGTAGAGAGTTGTAATTTTTGGATATAGTTAGTTCATGCATTGAGGATTATGTTGATCATACATTGTCTACAGATGATTTGGAATTTGGTCTAACCCACTCGTGCTCAATGTCGAGTGTTGTACTTGATTTTGATAACCAAGATTTGTACGACTATGTTTGTGCCTTAGATCATATGCAGAACTACCTAATAGCGCACGACGAGAAACGCAAGGACAGAAATAAGGGAGACGAACTTGCAGAATGCACTACCCATGCACCCACGCACGGCAGCCCGTGCGTGATGCAGTAGAGACGGCTGAGCTTCTAAAGAGCACACGGCCGTGCGCAGCGCATGGGCAGCCCGTGTGTGATATTTGAAATACCAACACCGACTCCGAACTCAAGCAATTACCCAACACCTCAAATATGCAATCTTTGGAGCAAATAACGCAAATCCGGTGAATCGCTCATCTCTTCTCACTCCTACTCAACTTGATAAACTCAAGGGTTTTACGAAAACATAAGTCGGCACTAGGATGGTCTATAACTGATTTAAAAGGCATAAGTCCATCAATTGTGATGCATAAAATTCGGATGGAAGATGTTTATAAACCATCAGTGCAAAACCAAAGACGACTAAACCCTATTATGCAAGATGTGGTTAGGAAGGAAGTGTTGAAATGGTTGGATGCCGGATCATTTATGCGATATCCGATAGCTCACGGTGAGTCCCGGTACAAGTGGTACCGAAAAAAGGGGGGTAACAATGGTGAAAAATGAAAATGAGGAACAAATTGCTACTAGAATTGTTACCGGGTGGCGAATATGTATTGATTATAGAAAACTTAATGATGCCACTCGAAAAGATCACTTCCCCCTCCCCTTTATCGATATGATGTTGGATCGCCTTGCAGTTATGATTATTATTGCTTTTTAGATGGTTATTCCGGTACAATCAAATCATGATTGCTCCGAAGACCAAGAGAAAACAACATTTACATGTCCGTATGGCACATTTGCATTTCGTCGGCATGCCATTTGGTTTATGTAATGCACCGCTACTTTCCAACGTTGTATGATGGCTATATTTCACGATCTTATTGAAAAAGTTATGGAGGTATTTATGGACAATTTCTCTGTGTTTGGTGATTCTTTTGATAATTGTCTTCACAATCTTTCCCTAGTTTTGCAATGATGTGAAGAGACCAATCTAGTACTAAATTGGGAAAAGTGCCATTTTATGGTACGCGATGGCATTGTACTTGGTCATCGAGTCTCTTCGTAGGTTTGGAAGTTGATCGGGCAAAAATTGTAGCAATTGAGAAGTTACCACCTCCTACAAACGAAAATCCATTCGAGCTTCTTAGGCCATGCCGATTTTACGTAAGGTTTATCCGTGACTTTTCTAAAATTTCTAAGCCCTTGAGCCAATTGCTAGAAAAAGATGTCGCTTTCATTTTTTCCAATGAATGTTTGCAGCGTCAAACGTTGAAGACAAAGATTGGTAACCGCACCTATACTGTCGCCCCGCATTGGAGTCAACCATTTGAGCTAATGTGTGATGCAAGCGACTATGCGGTTGGGGTCAATGTTTCTCGGTCAAAAGAGGGAAAAATTGTTCCGATCCATCTACTATGCAAGTCGAACGTTGGACAAAGGCTGCCCAAATGCACTATACCACAACCGAAAAAGAAATGTTGGCGATTGTTTTCGCATTCGATAAATTCCGATCTTACTTGATCGGGACAAAGACGATTGTGCACACCGACCATGCGGCTATCAAATACCTCTTTGACAAGAAGGATATGAAACCGAGGTTGATTCGATGGATCTAATTATTGCAAGAGTTTGATGTGGAAATCAAGGACCGGAAGGGATGCGAGAACGTGGTAGCGGACCATCTGTCTCGATTAGAAAATCAAGAGGGAGCAAAAGGAGGTACGGGATTGATCAAAGAGGAGTTTCCTGATGAAAGATTACTCATGCTTGAGGCAAAGTTCCCATGGTATGCGGACTTTGTAAACTACTTGGCTGCCGGAGTTCTACCTCCGGATCTAACACCGTATCAAAAGAAGAAATTCTTACATGATGTAAAGTTCTACATGTGGGATGACCCCCTACTCTTTAAGAGGTGTGCGGATAAAATCATAAGGAGATGCATACCTCAAGAAGAATGGGAGGGAGTCCTACAACAGTGTCACTCTTCACCATCTGGCGGACATTTTGGTCCCACGCGCACCGCAGCGAAGGTATTGCAAAGTGGGCTATATTGGCCCACTTTATTTAATGACTGTTATTTGTTTGTGCAACAATGTGACAAAGTCGGCCGAATGGGAAACATTTCAAGGAAGCACGAGATGCCAATGACCAATGTAATTGAAGTGGAGTTGTTCGATGTGTGGGGATTGATTTTATGGACCCGCTTCCATCATCTTCGGATATCAATATATTCTACTTGCAAAGTGAGTATGTATCCCGTTGGGTAGAGGCGATTCCTTCCAAAACAAATGATGCTCAAGTTGTAATGCGCTTCCTTAAGAAAAACATCTTTACTAGATTCGACTCCAAGAGCTTTAAATAGTGATGGAGGGTCGCATTTTGTAAACAAATTGATGAGCAACTTGTTGGAAAAATATGGAGTCAAACATAAAGTTGCATTGGCATATCATCCACAAGCTAATGGACAAGCAGAAGTGGCTAACAGGGAGATCAAACAAATCCTTGAAAAGACGGTGAACATCAACCGAAAGGATTGGGCGTTAAAATTGGATGATGCTCTGTGGGCATACCGGACTGCATATAAGACACCGTTGGGCACATCTCCATATCAACTTGTCTTTGGTAAGTCATGCCATTTGCCGGTAGAATTGGAGCACAAAGCATTTTGGGCGGTCAAGAAACTGAATCTGGATTTTTAGAAAGCCGGTGAGGAAAGGTTACTCCATTTGAATCAGATGGAAGAATTCCGGGATGAAGCTTACGAAAATTCCTAAATTTACAAGGAAAGAATTAAGAGGTGGCATGATAAGATGATCAAGAAAAGAGAGTTTTTACCGGGAGAACCGGTGCTCCTATACAATTCACGCCTTAAATTTTTCCCGGGAAAACTCAAGTCTAAGTGGTCGGGGCCATTCGTGATAAAGAAAGTGTTGAATCCACCTGGGATTGTAGAATTGTTAACAAAAGAAGGCGAGACTTTCATGGTAAACGGCCAACGGATTAAGCACTATTTCCACCGAGGGAATCAAGAGGAGGTGACATCCACCACCTTGCGCGACCCGTAATTTAACAAAATAGGCGTCAAGCTAAAGACGTTAAATATAGCGCTTGTTGGGAGGCAACCCAACGGTTTTTCATGTGACTTTCACTTTTGTGTGTTTTCAGTTTCAAATTGTGTGATTTGAGTGATTTGACATGCGTGTTTTTATTAATGAGTGTGATTTGTGTGTTTTTGTTGTATTTTTTGTGTGTTTCAACATAGGGCTGATTTTCTCGCGTTCAGCGAGCGATCTGAGCGGCGTTCCGAGGAAACGTGGCAAGTGCTCCAACAGCTACAAATGTGGCATATTTCTCAAGGCCACTTCCCACCACCGCCGCCGCAGTGATTCAGGTATATCCCCACTTTTTGTTATTGAAATTCTATTTTTCCCCTTAGGACACTATAATTTCATTCAAGTTTGGGGGGAGAGATAGCATTTTAATACATGAAAAGTGTGGATACGAAAAAAAAAAATTATTCATGCATTTTGTGTTTTCATATAGTTGCATTAGAGCATTCTAGGTTGCATTTGCATTAGAGCATGTTTATAGCTTTAGCACGTCTATTACTTTCGTAGTGGTTAGAGAGTGTGTTGACCAAGCATGTTGCAACTTGTTGTTTGTGTGTTGATTGAGAATTCATATTGTTGGGATTGGATGTTGGTTATGAATTGATTGAGCCTTGAATAGATAACTTTGAGCATGTTAATAAGAAAAACTTGGTGTGATGCTTTGAATTACATTTTGACAAGCCTGTGAGCTTTGAGCCTTTACTGATTATATCTTGTGCAGTCTTGTTGTAATTGAGGGTATCATTCGTGTTGTCAGAATTCTAGAACTTGTTTGGGTATCTCTGTCAAGGCCACATGTGTATGTGAATTGTGAATGTGATTAAAGGCCATCTTTGCTAGCCTTTCAAGTCTTTTGCCTACCTAAAAATGTTGAAAATTCCTAGTTAGCCAAGTTGAGCCTATAGCCTATTTCTTTGATAACCACAAAATTTAACCCTTGATCTTAATATATCCATCACTTTAAACTCGAGTGTATAACGTTGAGTAAAAGGGGAATGAACGAGGTTGAATGAGTGGACATTGAAAAATAAGATACTTGGGCGTACTTGGTTAAATGGAACAAAAAGAAAAAAAAATTTGAAGTTGATAAACTTGGGGGCGAAGGATTGTGAATGGAGGCGATTCTCAAAAGAAAGAAAGGAAATGGAGATAAATGAAGTTGATAAAAATGAGGGATGATTGGAGAGCATATGGGATTGTAATGAAAATGATTGATATGCTCATCGGTCTATATACTCGAGTTTGAGTCACTTTATCCAAAATCTCCTACCCAAACCAAAGAGCCTTCATTACAACCAAATGAGAAAGTCCTTTCTGATTCACAAATTGCATACACTTTAGTGGCGGAGATATGAGACGAATTGCAAGCCTATGGCAATTTTGCGACATCGAATTGATTTGAGCGTAAACACGTCTTATATCCTCGTGAGATGAGAGTATACACTTAACTTCAAGAGTTGGAATTCGAGCATTTCACTTTGTTTTATTTGGAGGCGTGTTCTTTGATTAGATATTTGAGGCTTGATTGAGTTGTACTCAACATTCATGACGAACAATATGGATTTTCTTGTGGATTCTATGTGTGCGCTATTATCTTTATCTCCCGTTGTGCTTTATCGGGTTCTAAATATTGTTGATCGGACGGTCAACGCTTAAGTTTGGGGGATTTTGATAGGCGTGAGTTTTGCATGTATTTTGAGGCGTATTTCGAGCTATAATGATGAGTAAACATGCATATACTGCGTTAAATGTTACATATTCACTCCTTGTGGAAAAGATATTACACTTTGCTTATTTTGTAGGAATTTCATGATATTTGAAGCTAATTGAATACGAATACGAGGAAAGCAAAGTGGAAACACGGAGAATTGAGTGGATATACGAAAAGTGAAGCCTAAAAGAGCGAAAGTTGAGCGTTTAAAAAGACAGGGGCACACGGGTTGGGCGTGCCTCAAGACACCACCCGTGTACCCCTCAGATTAGATTATTGAGTCAGAGAATGGCGCATGGGTAGCCCATGCATGGGAGCACCACCCGTGCGTACTACAGAGGATCGGATTATTTCACCGGAGTGGCGCATGGGTAGGCCGTGCTCCGACGCACCACCCATGCGCCCTACAGAGAGTTGGGTTATTCCAGCAGGGTGGCGCACGGGTAACCCGTGCGTGGGCGCACCACCCGTGCGTCTGCGCTGGAATCCCATAATCTGCAGCATTAAGCCCTAAACTTGATGGTGGGTATAAAAAGGCTTTTTGGGGGGCGCACACAAGGACATTCTGGCATTTTTGGGATCTACAACACAAGACAAGAGTCAAATCTTGAAGGAGGATACTAAGGAGATAATCGGGTTGCATCGAAGCTTGAAGAACGGAGATATATCGAGAGATTGTCGACGTTCCTAAGTTTTCTTGCTTCTCTTTTAGTTTCAATCTTTCATTTTCATTTGTAATGACTTTGAACACTTCAAAAAAAAAAAAACTTTGAACACTTTGTGTATAAGTTGTTTAATCATGTGTAGCTAAACTCTAAAGATTTCCGGGTTTTGGAAGTAGATAATGAACTCTTGTTGGATGTTTTAATCTTAGTTGAAGTTATTATCTTGAAGCCTATTTGAGTATTTTGAGCTTATTCTTGTTTTATCACTTGATCAATGATTTAACTTGTTTGATATATTGATTCATAATTCGAGAGATGAGTTTCAATATTAGATCTTGAATACTCGACACAAATATTTGCATGAATCGAGAGGTTTGTAAATACTTGTGAGGATATTTGATCTTTTGTGCTTTTGGGAGTTGAATGCTTTATGTTGAGTAGAGATGCTAGCATAAGTATTTCAATCTACATTTTATATGCATCTCGAGAGGGAGGATAAAATAGCTTTGTGATCGTCTTATAGGAATATTGATAATAACGTGGCTTGATTAAACCGACAACAAGAGGATTATTAATCGAAACCTTAACTCGAAATCCATTTCATTATCTTGATACTTCTTTCATTTGTGTTATCGTAATCTTGTGTTTTAGTGATTTAAATTATCTTAATCTTAATACAACAATCATCAAATTTTGATCGCCTAAATAAAAATAAGACTATCTTGGATCAATACTTAGCATATTAATTTATTAGTCTCCGTGGATACGACCTTGCTACCTTATTCTATAGCGTACATCGTACACTTGCGGTGAAGCTAAAAATAAGGCGAACAGTGAGATTGAAGATCGCTAGAAGAAGCTAGCTCTTGCTCATGAACAGGCTCAAGCCGAGGCCTCTCGACCTCAACGACAATTCTCAGGCACCCGTGTTATTCCTAAATGGAATATATCACCCGAAAGCTCTATATTGAAGACCCGTGGCGAGAAGATTCCTTGAGTTGTACCAAGGGTGCATTCTTCCCCAAGATCAATTTGCTCTGGGGCTCATGCCTGACACGAAGCTTGAGGAAATAGCCGCTCACAACCTTATGCGGGTACTTTCTTTTCCCTTGTTCTTTCCCATTTTTTTATTTTTATCTTTTTCTTTATTTTTCTTGATCTCTTTACCTTGCCACAACCCAATCTCGTACACACTTTTATTTTTTACCGTACTTTTTTTCTAGGCTGCCAACGTCGCGCATAATTTGACACTCCGAAGTCACCACTGGAGAGTTAAGTGCCAGGATGACGAGGCCTTAGTCCAACAATTAGAGAAGGAAAAATTAGCTATTGAAGCTAAGACCAAGGCTGAGTACGACTCACGCATCAAACAGGTAGGTGCTCGAGATTTCAAGAACTCTCCGATTTTTGACCAGCTTGTCGTAGAGAAGGCAGCCGAGTTCGAGGTAATGGGATTCTTAAAATGCCAATCTCAAGCCTACAAACTCTATGGGTTTAATACGGATTTTGATCCAAGCAAGCTCAACCCCGACCTAGATGGCAATAGAGAGAAGGCTTCTGTTGTGGAGGAAGAAAGTGAAAATCCGGAGGGTCACAAATTCAGCTTCTTGCTCCAGGACCCAGATCCCACAGCCGAGGAGGTGCTTCCCTCCGGAGATCAAGCTCACGAAGAGGAGATCCCACAGCCGAGGAGCTCCTTGCCTTGTAGATCTTCCAAATGGTAAGCCCCTTTTCCCGAGACGCGAACCACTTTATATGGGCCTTCCCAATTGGGATCTAACTTTTCCACGTGTTTGGATACCTCGACCTTTTTCAGGACGAGATCTCCTAACTGAAAAATCATTTTCTTCACTCTCTTGTTATACTCGTTCATCATTCTTGATTTAGCCAGCAGGATCCTACCATATGTGCTCTCTCTCATTTCCCCTATGAGGTCTAGATCAGCTGCCCTATTCTCCTGGTTTTGACCTCCATCAAAGTTCTCAATTTTAAAAGTGGGTTCCCCGATCTCCGCCGGGATCACCGCTTCAGAGACATATAGCAGGCAGAAAGGTGGTTTGCCTGTAGCTATTTTTGGGGTCATTCTATAGGCCCATAATACTCTAGGGAGCTCATCAACCAATAGGTGTTCATTTGTTCCAGGCGCGTCTTTAGGTGCTGTAAGATGATGCAGTTCACGACCTCTGTTTGCCCATTAGCTTGCGGGTTTCCTACTGAGGTGAAGTTCATCTAGATCTTCATTTCTTTGCACCATGCCAGTATCGTTTTTCCTTGAAATTGGGTCCCATTATTTGAGATTAAGATTCGCGACTCAAATCAACACTATATTTTTCCACAGGAAGTTCATGACCTCGGTTTCTGTGATCTTCGCCACGGCCTCTGCTTCTATCCACGTAGAAAAGTATTCCACGACGACTATTATGAACTTCTTTTGTGCCTGGGCTAGTGGCAAAAGGCCCCAAGATGTTGATTCCCCACTGGTTAAATGGGCACGTTATGGGTATTGAGGTCATTGATACTGATAAAAAATGGCCGATGTGGCAGTTCGCGATAGTTGGCACTTCTCACATTTTTTGACAAATTCAACAAAGATTTTGAGCTAAAGTTGGCCAAAGTAACCCTGCCGCATGACCTTCAATGCTAGTGACCTTCCACCCGAATAATTCCTGCAATACCCTTCATGGATCTCTTGTATCACGTACGCGGCTCTTTTTGGGACTAAGCATTTGAGCATGATCCCTACTGATTTATTATAGAGGCTCCCATCGAACATGCAGAAATGGGATACCTTTACTCGGAGGCACTTCGCCTCAAGTGGGTCATCCGGAAAGTGACCCTGCAGGAGGTAGTTTTTGATGTCTTCCAACTAGGCATTGGCGCATGAGATCTTGAGCACAAGACCCGCCGTAGGGCATAAAAAAATTAGATTTTTTTCTGATCCTATTTCAGGCTCTTCGGCTGTTAAGATGACCACTTTTCTGGAACTGACCCCCGTGATACTACTAGCAAATTTGCTAATGCATTGGCTCGCCCATTTTCCGACCTTGGGACCTAGTGGAGCTGGAATTGCTCGAAACCCCAGGATTAGCTGCTTCACTCGCTCCAGGTATGCTACCATGGTCTTCTCTTTGGCTTCATACTCTCCTTGGACCTGCATTGCTACTAACTGCGAATCTGTGTAGGCTACTAGCTTCCTTGCTTGACATTTCTGAGCCAATTTTATGCCCGCTATCAAAGCCTCGTACTCCGCCTCATTGTTAGTAACCCTAAACTCTAATTTTAACATGATTTCTAGCTCCAGGTCATTTGGACCCTGCAGTAGAATTCCATCTCCTCCGCCTTCTACCACCGCAGAACCATCCACATGAAGCATCCAAGTCTCTAAGATAGGCTCAATCAGACTCAACATCTCTATTGAAAAATTGGCTAAGACTTGCGTCTTTATGGTCGTCCTTACTTGGTATTTGATATCGAACTCTCCTAGCTCGATTGACCACTTGACCAAGCAACCCGCGAGATCCAATTTTCCCAGGATCTGCTTTAGTGGCTGATTGGTCAAGACTATAATCACGTGCGACTTGAAATAAGGTTGGAGTTTCCGAGCTGAGGTCACCAAGGCCAAGGCTAGCTTCTCGACCTCGGAGTACCACTCATCCGCCCCTTGAAGGACATTGCTAACATAATAAACCGGTTCGTGAGTTCCCTTGTTCTCCCTTACTAACACCGAGCTCACTGCATGAGGTGACACTACGCTCACTACATGAGGTGACACTACGAGGTACAGGTAAAGGGGTTATCCCTTAATTGGCTTCGCGAGCAAAGGGGGTGAGGTCATTGATACAGCCGGTTGATGCGACAGGTTCACGTATAGTTGGCACTTCTCACATTTTTTAACAAACTCAACGGCGTCTTGAGCTAATGTTGGCCAAAAGTAACCCAGGCGCTTATGACCATCATTATCTTTAGTCAGATCTGTCATGGGGTTGGGGTCGGGCAACCCCTTCTCCCTGTCTCTCTCCTTCACGAGATGTTGACTTCTTTCCATGACTAGCTTCTCAAAGTCCTCATTTCTCATAGAGATCATCTGGTCGGGGTCTTTCCTCCCTGTATGCGAAGGATCCGGGATAGATTGAGATGAAGAGAACTCTGGCTGTAGCACCTTCTTATCCTTCCTGGGGGTCTCGAACACCCCTTTTTGAACATGTTTCAATGGAGTCTCACTCCAAGAAATCACACATTTTATGACGAAATTGTTCTCGACGCATAACTATTTGTCATCATTTGTTAATTAAAAGTGTCAACTTTTATTTTCGTCATCATAAAGTACACTATTACGATGCCATTTAATTCTGTCACTATTGGTATTAAATGTCGTCACTAAATTGCCTATTTCATGACGATTAACTGAAACTCGTCACTGTATTTCATAGAAGGTGTAATTTGACACCAAAATTTTATGAAAATATTTCGATGACGAAATGGTGATAACTGGTGATGAAATTTAGTGTCACGAAATATTTCTTCTAATGACAACATCATAATTTGTCATTTTTCATTCCAAAAAAATAGTGACACTCTTATTTCGTCAACAAAGACATATTTTATGACGATTGTTTTTGGCGCGCATAAATATTGTCATTATTTGTTAATTAACAACGATGAATGTTATTTGTGTCATTTCAAAATACTCTTTTATGACGTCATTTAATTTTGTCACTATCAATATTACATTTCGCCACTAATTTGCATATTTCATGATGATTAATTGAATTCCGTCATAGTTATTTGTAGAAGGTCGGAATTCGCACCAAATATTTGGAGGGAAATGTTTTAATTACAAAATGATAATAATTGGTGATGGCATTGACGCCACAAAATCATGTTATTTCATGACCACAACATATTTTGTCAACGATTACACCAAAATATTAGTGACAAATTTATTTCGTCAACAAAATTTGTCATAATGACGATAAATCAATTCGTGAAAAATGAAAAACTCCCGAGAATTCTGAAAATTACAAAAAAAAAAACACTTGAGGTTTGATTTCATTTTACATGTTACCCTTCATAAGCAAAAAATATTTCAAAACCCCCTAACATTTAAAAATGTATTACAATTACCCCCTTAAATTTGAGGCAAAATCAAATCGAAGGGCTTTTTTACAAGTTTTGAAACATCTTTTAGTTATATTGTAATTAGTCCACGTTAATAATTTTAGTTCAAACAATTTATTCTTTTTTTGTCATTTTCTTGCAAACAATTTTAGTTCGACCTACACTATGTTTTCCTTCTTTTCATTTTTTTGTAATTGAAAGCTATGAAATGAAAAAGGTAGAGTGAGGTATTACAAGCAGGATTAACAATTTCCAAACAGATCAAATTGAGAAATTTCCTGGTATTTGTATTCAAAGAATTTGAGTTTTAAAGAAACTTTTTTTTCATCAACTCGGGCCACCAAAAATTTATCCCTTTGTTCAAAGTTCAAACCTCAACTGTCTCAACATTACACTACTAGTTGCTACTCGACGCACTTAAAAGTGTAGTTTAATTACCAACTAAACGATAGCTTAATTTTGATGCTTTTATACCGGTTCCAGAACGAACTTCAATTAGCTTTCTACTCGATCACCTTTCTCTCAAATGAGGGCAAACAGAAAGTTGTAGAATGGATCTCAGAGTTGTAGAACTTTAATGGACTCTTAGATTTGACATGACTCTCATCGATCAATAGGGTTGATCGGGCGGGGGCCCTCACGAACAAAGCATGAATCCAATAACACCGCTTGGGTATGTCCGGATAGTTGTCCAAGCATAATTGACAGAGCCTTTAAAAAATATGGCGGCAGCCGCAACGATATCTTCAATAATGTGCATGTGAAGCCATATGCTTTCGGCCGAGTACATACGACTCCTCTTGACGGAAAAGCCTTGGCAACCGACTCAAAGAAGGGCTTTTCGAACAACTCTTGTCTTGGACCTATTGGATATGAAGAATCCACTATAAATGCATCGTAAGTTCTCTCGTGCACACCGAGAAATGCAACTCCATCTCCAATGTGCAATGTCACTCGAGGATCATCATATCCTATAGCTACACTTGGGAAATATTCCTTTGAAACATCAACAACCATCTTATCAATCTCACGTATGTCTATCTTCTCAACAGAGGCATGACGAGATACTTCACGGAAGACACTTCCATCTCCGTCTCCAATTACCATAACCTTTCTTGGTTTTGGGATTAAGCAAAGTGGGAGGTGAGTGATCATTTCTTGATAAGCACATTCATCCCTCTCTCGTGAATCAATTACAACATCCAAGACAAGAACCTCCCCATAAGTGGTCGATCGAAAATAATGACACTGCAATCGATTTTGCCTGAATAATATTTTTTCTACCTTCAATGAGTGTGTTTCTCTAGGCCACATTAAGCTAATCTCTGAAAACCACCCCAGAATAACAGAAGAGATGCAGTCCGGTAGCTCCATTACGCCGCCATCATTCACATCCATCTCGACCGTAATGCCGCCGTTTGCCTCCTCCTCTCGCGGTCTCGTCACCGGCAATTCACTCACACACTGGGCCCCCTCTCTTGAGTTTTAAAGAAACTTTAAAAACAAAAGACTCTAAATAATTTTAATATGAGATTTACCTCCAATGTAGCACAAGTAAATTGAAATTTATTAAAACTTAAAAAACAAACTGAAGTACATGAATGAAGCACCGTAAATTTGGTCTTCTTTTACCAAACAAAATATGTTCAGATACAAAATCCTAATGACCATCATTTAAGAAACATATCACATCGTGAGGAGTCTTGTCAATGGCACAGAACAATCAAAGTTCCTTACTGATGACGCCCGAGCCGAGCTGGAAGAAATTAATCCACGCAATAAGCCCAGCACACATCCGAGTGGGGGGTATACAGGTGACGTCGGTAACGGTGCCCGGTGACACGTCATGAATTAGGCTCGCCCGCTACCGAGCCCCGACCCCCGAGCCCAAATTTCGGTGGGAAACGCATGCGCGACAGATTTATAAAAATAACCATTTGCCCATGCTTGCCCATGCTTAGCGCTTTATTGGTATCAGAAACCGCCACGTGTCAGAAAGTTATTAAGAGGAGTCGCCAAGTGGCAAGACTTGGCTGACATGCACGATTAGAAGGGGACATGTGTCCTTTTCCAATTATTTTACTGATTAGTGACTAATTAGTGCAAAGATGACTGTTGAAAAATCACTTACGAAAAGGGGTATAAAAGGCCTCAATTAAGGAAAAAGAAACGGAGGGAAAAACATAGAAAAAGCATCAGAAAGCGTGTTATTATAAGTAAGACCGACCCCGATAATCCGGCTCGGCATTGTATCACAAAAGGCAGAATTAGCCATAAATAAACACACATTACGCACGCTTATATTTCCACGTGTTAAATTTATTACATATTTTGCTTGTTGACCAAAACGCACGTCAACAAATTGGCGCTAGAAGGAGGGCACCGTATTGGTCCAGTCAGAGTTCCAGGCAAAAGCACGTTAAGTGAAAACCAGGTAAAGTTCAACGTTTATCCTTTTCGTAATAGACAAAATGGGTCAACAGTCGAGAAATGCCCGTTTGACTGAAGAACAACACCCTAACAACCAAACCGCCGCACTACTAATGGTCAAAATATGCTCCGCATGTACAGGAACACTACTTTATTTCCTTTCGCTCACCTAATTGCTAACCCAACTTTTGTACAAAGAAATGAACCAACTCATATCACAAACTCTCGCTACCACAAACTCTCAAGCACCTCCTCCACTTCTTGTAAATACTAACCCACTCAATCCACAACTAAATGTTAATATCAATCCTCAAGTCCCCAAGCTTCCTCATAATGAAGCCCAAGAGTCTAGTTCGTAATGAACAGCGTGTCCGCCGTGATAGAAGGCGCGCGAGAAGATGATGAGAAGGGCAAAGTCGTGTGTAGCAGCGTAATCACTACCGAGCCAACATGACGCCGCCATGCCCACTCGTTCGCCGGACGACCGGAGTTGATCCTTTATGCCCACCGACGATAAGTTCCCGACTCCGGTTTCCTGGATGAGCGGAACCGCTAGGGTCAACCAGATCCAAGGCCCTAACCTATGGCGGCAGAAAGGGATGTAGAGATTCAACGCCGCCGCCGTCGTTTGAATGAATTGGAGGGCGGTCCTAAGGCAAACAGCCTCTCGAGACCACCCCAAGCGATGAAACAACCAAATTGTTATGTCGCCATTCTCCCCTGGTATCCTGGTGACTCACACCACCAAAGTTGAAAATCCCCAAGTCGGTCTATACAACGGGAAACCGACCACCACTCACATCCATAAGTACTTAGCATGGATGGAACTCGCATGCCCTAGCGATGCCATTCTCTGCGCAGGGCTTTCCCATTGACATTGGGCGACCGAGCCCACCGTTGGTTTAGGACCCTACCACAGGGATCCATTCGGGCATGGGGGGGTCTTGTCTCCGCCTTTACGATGCATTTCTTGACTTCCAAGGTCCGAGCCGCACCAAAGGACTCCCTTGTGAACATCAGACAAGGGAAGGATGAGCCCCTGAAAAGTTATATTTCTCGATTCAATAAGCAAGTTAGAGAGATGGAGCCGGTGTCGGATGACGCTATTTTAATTGCAGCCATGGTTGGCCTCGCCCCCGAGACTTGGTTCAACTATTCTATCCACGAATTGGGGGCGACCTCGTACCAAGAATTTCTGGTCTGCGCGGAATGCCATATTTGCGTGGAAGAAGCCATGGCCAGTCACCGCCCCGAGCACCGGCCAGGGGGCGCAAAAAAGGACAGAATGAAGGAATTAGCAATTGGGCCGGGGTCGGGATTCAGACCATTCTCGGAAAACCCAACCACCAGATTTAAGGCTCTCCAGGAAGCACGAGCCGAAGTTGCCGCGCTGAGAAGTACTTTGACCCACACTCCATCAGCCATATGGAATGAAGTACAGGGTCTGAATTTGTTACCCCCGGCTCGGCCTTTGAAGGTTGAGCCGGCCAAATTAGATTCACGTCGATACTGTGCCTATCATAAGTCAATAGGTCACGATACCGATGAGTGCCAAGATCTAATCAGAGAAATTATGCGTATTGTTCAGCAAGGCGGTCTCAAAAGATACGTCATGAACTACCGCCCCACCTAAGATCGACTCAAGTGTCAACCCGGAGAGCGCATAACCAATCCAGCCTCTCCCGCCGCCACCACCGCCGAGAATTAGGGTAGGGAGATCCTCATGATGTCGAGTGTGAATCGAATCAACACTAACACAAAGATAGATAGCCGCTCCAACAGAAAAGAAAGGCCGATGTCGACAGCGCCCACGCCGAAAGGCAAGTTCGGGTGGCGGAAATCAAGGAAGGTCAACCCACCGGCCGCTTTGTGTTCTCGGACGTGGATGCCGACCAGGTGGTCCACCCTCATTCTAACCCCCTGGTCATTACTGCACCGATTTTGGGTATTCCAGTTCATAGAATTTTGATCAACTCTGGAAGCTACTCATCGGTCATTTACGTCCGAGCCTTTCGAAGATTGAATGTGGACGATAGCTATATCCGTCCATGCAACGACAAAGATTCTCGGGTTTGGTGGAGGAAGAATAATTCCCGCTGGGGAAGTTGACTTGCCCATCCAAATGGGACAAGGGTCGCATAAACGGACCGTCATGACAACATTTAAAATAATCAACACCGATTCGGAGTACAATGCTATTATTGGAAGGCCATTGCTTTATCATATCAAAGCAGCCGTTTCAATATATCATTTTTGTATAAAATTTCCAACATCTGATGGTGAGGCCATACATAAGGGGAATCAGAGGGAGTCGCGAGAATGCTCTCTCAAACTCCGACCGGTGGAGATTAATGTGATGGAACAAGGAGAAACCAGTGGGACCACGCAAGGCGATCCCCAGCCAAAAGAGGAGCCCGAGCGGGAGGTGGTGATTGTTCAGGAGGATAATCCAGGTCGTCGACCTGGGAAGGAACCAATGATGGAAGAACAATGAAGGAGGATAGGGCCGAGAGATGTACCAAAGAATGAAAGCGCCGGCAGCCAAGAACGAGCCGCCATCAAGATGAATTGCCCTCGCAGAAAAAAAGAAGGTAGTAGAGCAAGAAAAGAAAAACGGGCGAACCAAGAAAACAAAGTTGATACAATTAAGGTAGGAAGGCCAGCGGGGGCGCCACCACGTATTGGCCATGACTTCCCAAAACCATATCGAACCGAGCTGATTGAGTTTTTGGGAAATAATCTCGACGTCTTCACATGGACTCATGCAGACATGCCCGGAATTGACCCTAAACATGCATGTCACCGCCTTAATATTGATCTAACGTTACGCCCGCTTATCCGCAAAAAAGCGCAAACTCGCCCCGACAGACAAGCCGCGCTCGAGGCCGGAGTTAACAAGTTACTAGATAATCAATTTATCCGGGAAGCCCTCTATCCCCGATGGGTTGCCAATCTTGTTTTGGTAAAGAAAAGCAATGGCCAGTGGCGCCTGTGCGTGGATTTCACCGACCTGAATAAGACATGCCCTAAGGACATTTATCCATTACCAAACATTGACTATATGGTAGATGCCACGGCGGGACACGAGTTAATGAGCTTCATGGATGCCTACTCGGGTTACAACCAAATACGAATGCACCCAGATGATGAAGAAAATACATCATTTTTTTCTGCTCGTGGGATTTACTGTTATAAGATGATGCCCTTCGGGTTGAAGAATGCCGGCGCGACCTACCAAAGGTTAGTAAATAAGATGTTTGAGAAAATGATAAGTCGTACTATGGAAGTCTATGTAGATGACATGCTGGTGAAGTCACTGTATATATCTGATCATCTAAACGATCTTAATAAAATATTTGTTGTTTTGAGAGAGTACAAGATGATGTTAAACCCGAGAAAGTGTACGTTTGGGGTCGGCTCGGGTAAATTTTTGGGGTATATGGTCAGCCAAAGGGGAATCGAAGCTAACCCAGACAAAATAAAAGCCATCATCGATCTAGAACCCCCAAACTCTGTAAAAAGGGTACAAAGCCTAACCGGCCGATTGGCCGCCCTTAACCGATTTGTTTCGCGATCCACAGACAAGTGTAAACCTTTCTTAGAAATTATAAAAAACAAAAATTTTGAGTGGACCGAGCAAGCGCAGGCTGCCTTTGAATCCCTCAAACAGCACCTTTCTTCAATTCCTATATTGCAAAAACCTGCCCAAGGGGAGGACTTGTATTTGTACCTGGCGGTATCCGAATACGCCATCACCGGTGTTAATCAAAGCAGATGGTTCTATTCAACATCCAAATATTACACCAGGGCCAGCGCTACATGACGCCGAACTCCGCTATCCGCCAATGGAAAAGTTGGCTTATTCATTAATCACTGTGGCACGAAAACTCCGTCCGTATTTTCTAGAGCACAAGATTATAATTTTGACGAACTACCCGCTGAAACATATATTGCACCGACCCGACACTTCTGGTCGGATGATTAAGTTGGCCATGGAACTTAGCCAATTTGATATTCTATACGAACCGCGCACGGCAATAAAGGGACAGGCTTTAGCCAATTTTGTGGCCGAATTCACACCTTCCATACAATTAGAAGTTATGGAAGACCAAGAATAGAAGTTGTTCGTTGATGGCTCCTCCACCGCAGGCCGAGCAGGGGGCGGAATCGTGATAATCAATCCAAATCAGAAATGCTACTGCTTGGCCATGCGATTTCGCCTTCCCGCAACGAACAACGGCCGAATACGAGGCACTTTCCTCGGCGTGCCTAGATATGGCAAAAATGCCTTCTATGGGCCTAAAACAATCCGTTGGTACACAAAGTGATTCTCACCGTCGCTCATCAAACCAACGGTGAGTACGGCGAAAGAGCAAAAAATCGCACAATATTTGGACTTGGTCAAGAAGAGATTGTTACACTTTAAGACAAAAGTCTTACATGTGCCCCGAGCCGAGAACATGTAGGCAGATGCCTTAGCTCGGCTCGGTTCCAGCCCAAGGACGGATGCCATCGTGGATGTCATCACACACAACCGTCGCCATCACTTGGCGCAAAGAATATATATGCAAATTAAAACCACCGAAGCGCACTGGATGACCCCGATCATTCAGTATTTAGAAAAAGGAGTTCAACCTAAAAACAAAGTTGAAGCCAGAGCACTACGAACTCAAGTGTCTCGGTTCACACTAGTAGACGGCGTCCTATACAAACGAGGATACTCCGTCCCACTCCTGTGGTGCCTTTCCGAGACAGATACGGATTATGCGCTTCGAGAGGTTCACGAGGGAATATGCGGAAACCACGCCGGGGGCCAGACATTAGCTTATAAATTAATACGGCAAGGATACTACTAGCCATCCCTAAAAAAGGATGCAACCGATCTCGTCAAAAGATGCGAGAGGTGCCAAAGATTCGCACCACAGGTCAGATATCATCCTGAGCAACTTACCTCCGTATTTAGCCCATGGCCGTTTGCCAAATGGGGAATGGACTTATCGGACCACTCCCCACCGCAAAGGGGGCGCTCAATGCCATTGTGGCGGTGGATTATTTCACAAAATGGGCCGAGGCGGAGCCTCTAGCGAAAATAGATGAGGAAAAGACTGTGAGTTTTGTATGGAAGTCCATTATCTGCAGATTCGGGATACCGCATTCGATTGTTACAGACAATGGGAAACAATTCGATAACCGGAGGTTTTGAGATTTTTGTGAAGGTTTCCATATTAAAAACCATTTCTCGACTCCATACCATCCCCAGTCAAATGGACAAGTTGAGGCCGTTAATAAAATACTCAAGTATACCTTGAAGGCGAGATTGGAGGAGTCTAAAGGTAATTGGCCGAAGGAATTGCCCGGGGTACTGTGGTTGTACAGAACGATGCATCGAACGGCCACGGGAGAGACACCTTTTTCTTTGGCTTATGGAACCGAGGCGGTGATTCCTGTTGAGATTGGAGTCCCTACCTTCAGAATTGCAAGTTTTTCTAAAGACGGCAATGAGGCTGAGCTCCGAGCCGAGCTGGATCTGCTCGAAGAAAAAAGATGTAGTGCCGAGATAAAAAACGTTGTGTACAAACAAAGGAGTGAGAGATACTATAATTCAAAAGTAAAAGAAAAGAGATTTCAGGTCGGCGATCTTGTGTTGAAAAAGATAACGGGTGTTGAGCCCAGGCCATTGAAGCCAACCTGGGAGGGCCCATTTCAGGTCAGCAACCATGGAATGTAGCATACCTGAAAAGGTACTATCAATAAAGACATTGGTTTACGATCCAAGATAAGATTCCAGGGAATTACCCTTTCATCTGATATTCTGTAAGCTCTCCAAAGGGGGAGGAAATTTTTACTCACCTCGGCTATCTGCTAAGCACAGCAGAAATCGGCTCAGCTAAAAGAGCTGAATGCCGGCAAGTCGTCTCGAGTACGTCCCGAGCACAAAACAAAGACTTGGTTACGCACCGAGCACAAAACAAAGACTTGGTTACGTACCAAGCAAAAAATAAAGACTTGGTCACGCACCGAGCACAAAATAAAGACTTGGTCACGCACCGAGCACAAAACAGACTTGGTTACGCACCGAGCACAAAACAAAGACTTGGTCACGCACCGAGCAAAAAATAAAGACTTGGTCACGCACCGAGCACAAAATAAAGACTTGGTCACGCACCGAGCACAAAACAAAGACTTGGTCACGCACCGAGCACAAAACAAAGACTTGGTCATGCACCAAGCACAAAACAAAGACTTGGTCATGCACCAAGTACATAACAAAGACTTGGTTTATACACCAAGCACAAAATGAATACCAGGTTCATATACTGAGCACGAGAGCCAATTAAAGCATATAAAATCCCTTATTCAGGATAGGCAACAATCTTACAAAAAGGAGAAGAGCCAAGCATCTACAAAAAGCTTAAAACACATACACAGGTGATAGAGAGAAAAGTTCATTTCTACTTCAAAAGTATTTACAGAGGGGGGGCCGGAGCCCATTACATCCCAAGGCACGAAGCCAAGTAATCTACCTACGAATACATATAAAAGCTTGTAAAGGGGCAAACAACACCAAAACTAAGACGGGGGCAGAATTTTAACAGCACCACTGGAGGCAACTTCTTCTGCGTCCGGAGGAGGTGAGCCCTGAACATTGGGGGCCTCGGCAAAGTTCGGGCAAAGAGCATCGAGATCAGCCCCCAGGAGGGCCAGATCTTCCTCAAGCTGAGCAACAGTCCGCCCGGCCTTAACCGAATCAAGGATTTCTTTGAGGTTGGTTGCGTGGCCGCAGGTTAACATAAATGCATACTCCTCAGAGTCCTTATAAGCTTCAATGGCTTGTGCACGAGCTTCCCAACTTGTCTACGGGTAGCCTCTTCAGCCTCTTTGCGCACATCGGCTAGACGCCTTTCCATCTCTCCAGCCTGGGCAACAGCTGCACGTTCCAGCTCGGCGACTTTAGCCCGGTGCTGTCTGACCAACCCTTTCGGTCTGCCCGGGCTCTTCGGTTGCAATCCCTTCTCTTCTCCTTTGGAGGGGGGGTTCCATTGCCTCAGGCACCCCATCAGCGGGACGTTTGCCGGCTCGGATATCTGCTCTCCGAGCCGCCTCCGCATCTGTGGGCTGGTCTGCAGTCGCCCGAGTCCGACGCGCGGTCGTGTTCGTCATGCTACGAAGACGTGCACGCAAGTCCAAGCCACGCCCTACGAAAAGTGACCATCGTTAAAAGATCAAAAGAACACGAAGAACATTTCAAAAGAAAGAGTGTAAATACTAAGTACATTTACCTCGGACGGCAGCCGCACTCGGCGGTTCCGAAGTCAGCGTTTGCCCAGCAGTCCCCGGAGGACTCTGTTGAGGCTGTACTTCTAGCCTCCTCCTCCTGCTCTGCCGCCTCGTCCCGAGCCGGCCCCTCGGCCTCGAGGCCGGCGGGCAGAGCAAGCCTCAAGCCGGCTGTGGCTAAGTTGGCCTCAGTGGCCAACCTATCAATCCACCTATCCCTGATGCCCCTGGCCTGGATGTTCTCCAGCCTTCGGATAAAGGTGGTCGACAGAGGCCCTTTTGATGCTCGGTTCTCTATAAAGGTAAAAAGACGAAAAAAGAAGCAAAGTCAAATCACATAAAAGGAAACAATAACAACAAAAGCAGAGATAGAAAAAAAAGATAGACTTACTATAATCAAAAACGAAATTTGAAGGGGGATGAAGGACAGTTTCCCTTGCTCCATCCTCCACGCGAGCTTGCCACTCGCCGCTCACCCAGAGCCACTTGTCTTTCCACTCCTTCAAGGATGAAGGGAGACCTTCCACTAGGCCGTCCGGATACCCCAGTCGGATATGTATGTAATACCACCCGGACGGCTGACCCCGGGATGAAGGAGTTGCTCGCCAGATAAAGAGTTCGTTCATCTCTTTGAACTTGGGGCGAGGGTAATTCTCTAAGTGGAACATCACCAAGAGACCGATGATCCTACCCCAAGAAATAGGGTGCACTTGGGTTGGATGCATACCCCATTTGCAAAACCACCGCGTGAGAAAAACCGGCAAAGGGAAATCGCAACCCATATAGAGGTCGGCGACATGTATGGCCAAGCAACCGCCGGTGGGTACCGAGAAACCTCGTGCCATCCGGCACCCAAAAATTGATGCCACTTGAATACGATACCTCGCGAGCTCTCCCATCTCCCGAATCATCGCATGCTTTAGGGATGTCGTTTATATCACACGGCGTCCCACCGGGCTCTACACGAAAGCGAGGCCTCCTCACCACCGCCATCGCCATTACGATGGCCCATGGGCACTGAGGCCTCTCCGCCTCGAATCTCCGGGAGGGTTCGCCTACCCGCTCCACGTTATCACGCGCCGGCTCCGATGGATTCATATCCTCTTCTTCCTGCTGATATTGTCGAAGATCAGCACTCGGAGATCTTTCGTTAGTATTCTCTCATGCCAGTCTGGGCTGATACACCGTGCCTTCTCGAAAAACAGTCACTGGCGCCGGATTAAAAATAGTGTGCGTCCGCTCTAAAGATGTTCTGCCTCGAGGAGAAGAATCTGGAGAAGAGATCTGCATGATGCTCGGATTATAAGGCGGAGATGGTCGTGCTGGGGAGAAATAAACAGAAGGTTCAGAGGGGGATCCTCGATTTCAACCTCTACGCTATAGCTACGGCTTCTACTATCCTCGAAAGAAGACATTTTATAGGTAAAATGAGAGTATTTCGAAAAAATACCTAAGTTTGAAGTCTCTGAACTTTGGAAGTCGACCAAATTTCCGCTTCTGTCTTAGTCGGTCCTAGCTCAAAGGATAATGGATGCGAAAGTGAATAATGGAGGGAAAAGGAGGTATTTATAGATAGAGTTCCCTCGATAAACGAAACGTTTATTCGAAAAGACGCGCCTTTTCAACCTCAAAAGCCATCGAAAATGTCAGAAAACGTCACGTCCCCACGTCCGCTGATAGAACTGACGTGCCTTTTCGATTCCTGCGCAAGATTGGTCCAACCACAAGAGGCCACGTGTCTGTCATTATGGCACCACAATTAATGCGCCGCTACAGGCATTAACCACTACGCGACAGATGTCAGGAATGAACAAACTTTTGAAAATTCCGTTTCCTCATTAAATGTTTATCATTAGCATTGAAGTTTAACTCCGACTTCAGAAATTCTTCTCTCGAAATTAAACTTGGGGGCCTTTGATGACGCCCGAGCCGAGCTGGAAGAAATTAATCCACACAATAAGCCCAGCACACATCCGAGTGGGGGTATACAGTGACTTCGATGCTGCGTGCCGGTGACACGCCATGAATTAGCTCGCCCGCTACGAGCCCAACCACGCATGGTCGCGAGCCCCGACCCCGAGCCCAAATTTCGGCGGGAAACGCATGCGCGACAGATTCATAAAAATAACCATTTGCCCATGCTTAGCGCTTTATTGGTATCAGAAACCGCCACGTGTCAGAAAGTTATTAAGAGGAGTCGCCAAGTGGCAAGATTTGGCTGACATGCACGATTAGAAGGGGACATGTGTCCTTTTCCAATTATTTTACTGATTAGTGACTAATTAGTGCAAAGATGACTGTTGAAAATTCACTTACGAAAAGGGGTATAAAAGGCCTCAATTGAGGAAAAAGGAAACGAGGGAAAAACATAGAAAAAGCATCAGAAAGCGTGTTATTATAAGTAAGACCGACCCCGATAATCCGGCTCGGCATTGTATCACAAAAGGCAGAATTAGCCATAAATAAACACATGTTACGCACGCTTATATTTCCACGTGTTAAATTTATTACATATTTTGCTTGTTGACCAAAACGCACGTCAACACTTACTAAATGGAAACAAGGTAATATAGCAAAAAATCGACTTAATTTTGAAATCAACTTTACGGATGGAAAAACTGCAGCATGTAATTTTAAATGAGATATATGTTTTATGTTCACAATATAATGGTCTTCATCATAGCAGCACTGATTGCTGCAAAATAAAACTAGAATACACATCAACCCTCCATAAGTCGTGAATCACTAAACCAAGATCACTTGAAAGAACACAGACAGATACACCCCTTATGTTATCAAAGATACCACTAACATAACATTCAACCAAGAAAATTCTCACATATAGTAGCAATATACAACATCATTAAAGCAACGATTCCATGGGGTAAGATTATCACGGTCAATAGACAATAAATAAGTAGTGAAAAATGAAACCAAATAATAGTCAAATTGGAAAACCCAACTGGACAGCATCCATTGGACCCAAAATCAAATAAACCTCCGACTACAAACAAGCAATGAAAAAAGTAAGAAAGAAAAGAAAAAGAAAGCACGAAAGAATCAATTCGCATCTTCCAACCCGGAAGAGGACTGGTGGGCTGCGGTGGCGACTCGCGCTGGTATTTCGTGGTGACAGCAGTGGGGGTGAAGGAATCATGGTTTCCTTTGCAGAAAGAAAGAGGTGTTTCGCTTTTGCAGGGGAAGATGGTCGCCGGTGCTTTAAGAATTGAGAGGATTGGTCCGTTGGTGGCCGGAGGGAGAAAAGAAGATGTGAATGGAATCCCAATTAACTGAGATAAGTCGGGAAAAATTAGGGCCTCTCGATTTATCTAAATTGTACAATGAGATAAGTTGTTATCTACTAAAATAGCAACTTAAGCTATAAAATAAATAAATATATATAAGTAGCAACTGTGAACAATAGTGATGTTAAACGGGCTGCGGCTCGTTGGCCCGAACTGTTTAAATCGGGAAAATTTGGTTAGGTAAATTATTTTTACCATTTAAATCTGACCTTTTTGGCCCGATTTTAAACCGGCTCTTAGGGTTAGCAATGGAAGGTTAACCGGGCTAGCCCGCAATTTTTATTTTTTAAAAAATAAATATAATTCTAATATTTTATATCTACTTTTATTACCTATTACTAGTAAATTTATTTTTCAAATTAACATCTCCCTCATCTTAAAGTTTAACTTTATTAAAGAAGCTATAAATTCTTGAAAAATTCTTTTTTATTTATTTTATTTATTTTATTTATTACCTAATTTAGTTTTCTAATATTTATTCTGAATAAAAAATGTCACGTAGTTTTATTAGATTATTTAGATATAAATTATATTTCTAAATGATGCTGAATCTAATTTTATAATTTTGTTAATGCAGTGTAATTATAAATTATGCATGACTTTTTTATAATGAATAGATTAACTTTAAATGATAAACTTAAAAGTTATATATGTTCAAAACCCGCTAGGGCTGGCCTTATAGTGCTAGGATCTGTCCGTTTAACATCTCTAGTGAATAGTGAACTAGGAGTGTCAATCCGGATTGGGTCCGGGTTCGTGGGGTTGCAGTTCAGTATCAGCCAATCCAGATCCAACATGTTTAATTATTCGGGTCAGATTCTTGAACCCAAACCCAACCTATTTATTTCACAGGTAATCCGGACATGACCCGTTTAACCCATTTAATAAGATTATTTATATATAATTTCTCAAAGTTTGAATTGATTAAATATTAATTTTTTTTACTTTATTAACTATGACTCACTATTTTATAAAAAATATCACAATTCACATACAAAAAGAAGTATCATAATTGCAGAAATAACATAATATACTAATAGTAGCATTGAAGTTTTAAGCTTGTGTCTTGTTTTTTGTTTTTACTTCACATAATTATTTAATTAGTTTTTTTTTTAAATTCAAAAACAAGTTTGACGGGTTTAATAACTTACAACAGGTTGAGACGAGCCCAACCTATTTAATTGGCAGGTTATGCACGTTCGACTCATTTTTGACCCAAACCCATGAAGCATGGACCCATACTCATTAGGGTTGTGATGGGTTTGCACGTCGGGTTTGGATAACAAGTTTTTTAAGCATTATTTTATGAGGAAAATTTGATGGGACTGCTTGGATTAGAAAATATTAAAGAAAAAAAAAAGAAAATTAGAAATTTATATTAATACACCTTTTTTGAGCAGTTTTTTTTTATTTGTACCTATACTTATGTGTAGATTGTATAAATTAATTTAAAGGATTTTGCAAAATTAATTTATAATTATAACATAAAAAAATCTAGATATCTTTGTGTAAACTTTCAATGAATAAACAGAACGAACCACTTTCGAACAGGGTTGTTGAATATTTTGTGAAGGATAGCTTTCAATGAAAATTACAATATATTTGTACGTATTAAAATAAGAATAATAGATATATATAATTTTTTACGATTAGATACTAATTACATTTAATTTATGCTATAATCATAACTTGATTAATATAAAACAATTCAAATTAATATTCTGGTTGATGCTGCAAAAAATCACGCAGCTCACTCCAAGTTGATGTACTCCGAGTTAAGGTATTTGAATTCGGTTTAATGATTAACCACATCACCGATCAATTAATTTATATTCGCATTTTAGTCATACAGAATATTGTAAAAAGTGTTAGGCGATAGTCGGGTGGCGGACTGAGGCTTAGCGCCTAGGCGGAGCTTAGCTGGGATTAGGCGGCACCTGGGCGAAGTTAGGCGGGGCTTAATCGGTAAAAAATGTAGGTGAACAAGGGGAGCCTAGCGCCTAGATAGGGACTAGGCAGGAATTTTTACAACTGAGGTCGTACGTCTACTAGTCCATACATTAATTAAATTCTTATTTTTTGCCCATTTCTTTACCGTAACATTTAATAAATATTCATAATATAGTCGTACATATCAAATAGAGGATTTTTCAAAAATATGTAATTTTTAACTAGTAAAAGAGACGTGCAATATATTGCACTAAAATTAGGGATGTCAATCCTTGACCCGACATGAGAACTCGACACGAACCTGATCTGAAGTTACTGAGAGAAACACGAACATGACGCGAACACGAACATGAACATGAACACGACTAACACGAACTAACACGAACCCGACACGAAGTTACCAATTTGTCTAAAACATAGTTTTTTGTTTTTTACTTAATTTCTGAGATATTTTGAGCATAACCCAAAATTAACCTCAAACCCAAACACGAACCCCACCAGATAACCCAAATTGACATCCTTACTAAAAATACATCCCGTACAGAAAAAAAAATATTGAAATATCATACAAAATATAAATTTTTTACTTCACTTGATTTGCATTATTCATGTATATATCTTAATTAGGGTTGTAAACGATCCGAGTCGAGGCGGGCTTTAACTTGTTTGCCATATGTTCGTTTAATTTTATACATGTTCAATTTTGGCTTGAGCTTGATTTACATTTTAAAAAACTTGTTCGTGTTTGGCTTGATAATTTTTTTAATGCTTGATTGTGTTTGTAAACATGTTCGTGAACGTGTTCGTTCGAGTTCGTGTTAATTATGTTCACGAACAATTATAATTTTGTTCGCGAATAATAAATAAACGAAAAATATACTTTTTTGATTAACAGTACCTGCTGATGAGAATATACATAAATTGTTGTCAAAAAATAAATACACATAAATTGACCAAACAAGTGACAAACCCCTTTCTTTTTCCCTGTCTCCCGCACCAGTATCGGTGGCCGAACTGCAAAGTAAGAACTTCTATAATAAGGTGAGCCCATTACTTATAATACTTATAAGTTTCGCTAATCAATATCAAAGTAAGAAACTTAAACTTATAACTTTTATTTTTAATAAGGTGATGCCCATTACTTATAATACTTATAAGTTTCGGTTCCCATTTCACCATAATCAATATCAAAGTAAGCAAACTTAAACTTATAACTTTTATTTTTAAGTTTTCCTCTCTATTCTTTTTTTCCTCTTTTAACTTTGAGTCTTTCCGGAGGATGTCACCTTTTTTTTTTTAGTTGGCTTTGATTAATATATTTGTTTCTTTTTGTCTTTTTAGATCTAGGGTTTCATGTTCAGGTTTTCACCTTTTGATTTTTGATTAATATATTTGTTTCGGCTTTTTACTACGCCAGATAGAGCCCTACCCATATTTCATTTCGGATAAAGAAAGGGAAGTAGACCTTGATGAAGGGTGTGGGACGTTCCAAGCCGCGATCTTTTTATCTTATCGAGATTATGAAGAAATCGTGGAAAACAAAATTCCCAATCACAAATGTCTTGTTTCGATTTGAAATGGACATCTCCTCACCAAAATACCCCTTATGATGGGGTTTATTCATCACCATGAAACTCTCTGATCGCACGAATCCTCCGACAAATTGGAGAGGTGGAAAAATTGGACACATCCACGGAAGGTATGTTTGGAAAATTCATCAGATTAAAAGCCTCAATTGATATTACAAAGCCTCTCGCACGAGTCCTATCAGTACGAATGCAAGGGAAACTTTTGACCCTTCCGTTGAAGTACGAAGCGCTGCCAATTTATTGTTTTTCTTGTGGGATATTGGGCATTTGGTCCAAAATTGTGATAGCTACGATAAAATAAGGGTCAATATGTGTCGAGTATGAGATATGGCCCTTGGCTCAAGGGGTCCCCGTTGAAACGAGTCGCTCCCCAACGAGAAAATAACCCACACCTCAACCCTACTAGCTATAAACTTTTCCCCAAGGAGGATTTATCAGCATCATCTACCTCGTCTCACAAACACAATCATAATCCATCCAATCCTACCCATAGCCAACTTGAAATAGTACCCCACGCCTCTTACCAAGCTAACAACCCCCATATCCCTGAACAAGTCCATAACTCTCTTGAATGCCTCTCATTAACCTCCTCACCTAGATAAAATAAACCCACAACACAACCATCCACGGCCACTCAAATCATAACCACAAAAAAATTAGTAGCCTCCCTTATTAGCCTTACAACCCCACCCTCAAACCCACTTACTGCATCATCAATCTCAAATGCTACAAAAAATAAACCAATAAATCCCTCAAACCCACCACCCACCTCTCCCACCCCCAATATCAACTGCACATTCTACCCCAACCACCACCACCGACAACCCCCCTAACCAAACACAAACAGATACCCCTCCCACCCAAACCCCAAACACAAAATCCCAAAAAAACCAAAAACCTCAAACCAAAACAAAAAAACAATTGGGCACATCTCAAGGACCGAACCCCAGCCAAAAAACTAAACCACCCAACTTCCATACCCCCTCTCTTTTAACACCTGCCAAACAATCGACTTTGGAACCTACCTCCACCCTAGAATCGCATCCCAAACATAACAAGAAAAGTAGAGAGTTTGGCTTGTTTGATGTACCACAAAATTTTGCGCTATCGGCTGAAACTGCCAAGAAACAGTCCTGCCGAGCATAATGAGTTGGTTAAGATGGAACTGCCGTGGGCTTGGGAACCCACGGATAGTTAGTGCGCTGAAACGTCTCATTCGTATGCAAGATCCCAGTTTTGTGTTCTTGATGGAAACAAAACTCTGTAAGAATAAAATTGACGGTATAGTTTCACATTTGGATTTCATGGGAATTCATGTGATCGAATGCGATATGAAAAATGGAAGTAGGAGAGTGGGCCTGTGTTTACTTTGGGGATATCCTTATAGTTTTCGGCTGGAATCGAAGTCGCACCATCATATCGACGGAGTGGTAGATGAAGGGGATAAAGTGTGGAGGTTGACGGGCTTATACGGATGGTCGGAGGAAAAAATGAAACCCCTCACGTGGAATTTGATAAGAGAGCTAGCGGAGAACCAAAACTCTAAGTGGTCGTGCTTAGGTGATTTCAACAAAATACTATTTAGTTTTGAGAAGACGGGGAGACCACGGCGAGACGACAAAATGGCAGATTTTCATAAAGCTATACAGGAGGCAATTTGGATGATTTGGGTTACGAAGGATTCTCATTCACATGGACAAACGGTCAGATGGGGGAAAATAATATTCAAAAGAGACTTGATAGATGTCTGGAAAATTTGGAATGTGTCTCGTTATTTCCGAACTATCAGATTTCACATCTACCATGCATATCATCCGACCACTGTCCAATATTGATCAAATGGCGAAACCAAAATGCACAAAATGGGGCCGCAAAGAAACGACAAAAAATATTCCAATTTGAATCGATGTGGCTATCGGACGAATCTTGCCAATGAGTGATAAGAAATGCATGGAACCTGGATGTGTGCTCTTTTGATCTTGGAATGGTGAAGAAAAAAATCACTCAATGTGGTCGGAGCCTTATCACTTGGGAAAAAAAGCATTTGGCAATATTGGTTATCTTATTTCTGAATGTGAAAAAAAGCTCAAAGAAAAATCAGCAACTCAACCCACATCGGAGGCATTAATTGAGAGGACAATCATGGAAAAAAAAACTCCAAGACCTTCTCTCGAAGCAGGAGAAAATGTGGCACCAAAGATCGAGAGAAAATTGGATAAAGGATGGCGACAAAAATATGAGCTTCTTTCATAAATTAGCAAACGGCAGACGGGCTAGAAACACAATTGAGAAAATAAAAAATTCAGAAGAAAACTGGGTTGAGGATCACCAGGGAGTAGAGAATGAGTTTATGGATTATTATAATGGCCTCTTCCGAGTGGAGTCGAATTTAGAAATGGGCAAGGCGCTGGAGGCGGTCGATCCAAAAGAGACAGATGAGATGAACCGTATACTAACCAGACCATTTGAGGCGGACGAGGTGATGACAGCCTTGGCTCAAATGCATCCTATGAAATCCCCTGGTCCGAACGGTATGCCCGCTCTATTCTATCAGAAATTTTGGTCTTTTCTCAATCATGACATTATCTGGTCTATTTTAAAAATCATTAATGGTCATGCTAGTCCCGCGCTCATTAACGAAACTTTTATTGTCCTCATTCCTAAGAAGAAAAAAACTGAATGTGTTACCGGTTTTCGTCTTTTAAGCCTTTGTAACGTGATTTTTAAAATAATCACTAAAACAATTTCTAATAGACTTAAATTGGTTCTCTCTCATCTGATACACCACACCCAATCTTCTTTCGTCTCTGGCCACCTTATTACTGATAATGCATTACTTGCGTTTGAGATTTTCCACCACATCAAAAATAATAATGCTAAGAATAGAGGGTTGTTTGCGTTTAAACTTGATATGTCGAAAGCGTATGACCGGGTGGAATGGGTTTTCCTTAAAAGAATGATGCTCAAGTTGGGCATTAATAAATTGTTTGTGTCTCTGATTATGAATTGTGTTGATTCCTTAATTGTGCTACGGATTGATTGAGTGCATGTTGCTATTGAATTGAAATGATTGCATTTATAAAGAATAACTGAATCTTCCTTAACATTAAATTATATTCAACTCATTAAATTTAAGTTAAATTAGAGGGCAGTTGATTTATTCATTTAACGTGAAGTTCAAGATGCTTCCTCCTTAAGAATATTACTTCTAAATTCTATAACCAAACATAGATGAGAATTTACTCCACAAAAATACTAAATGTTAAGCTCTCAGTTGATAAAGTGGAACTCAACATTGATTTATTTGAAAGGTAATTAAATATTTCAGACATGCTAACCTCTTCATTTTCCTTGGTACCTTGTAAATGATACACTAAAATTTGTATAATTGCACCACTAGAAGTTAGTCTTAATGCATTAAAACACTATCTAGCTTGAATAATATACCCTCATGACTTTGTAATGCTAATACTTTTAACTCCTGCAGGTAGTCAGACTAACCTCAAATATTATATTTTGATTTCCTTTTGTGGGTTAATTAATTGATAACTAAGTTTGTTCAAAATGGTTAATCTCTCATTTGTACAACGAATGGGAAATAGAGGAAAGAAACTGACAGAGATTACAATTATACAAACAAGAAGGTAAAGGGTGGGCTTCAAGTGATACAACTCGCGCCATAGCTCGAGGACGAAGAGCCGCGGCACGGGGCTGTTGGCACAACAAAAAACTAAGGAAAATGGCAGTTTTGGTTTTCTGTTCGGTGGTTCCACAGAACAATGATTAAAGAAAATTGTTGGGATTTTATACCCTAGAATCAAAGAATATTATACATAGTACATTGATATATATTTTCTCAAGATTTTAGAGTTATATACAACAAGGAAAAAAGAACATGAAAATCACCCACCTTCAATTCTAATGTTCAATTCAAACTCCACTTCTTTTTTGTGATTCCTTTCTTCTTGTCTGCCACACGCCTCATGTCCGATAAATAGGTAAGGTAAGAGTCTTGATTTTTATTTTGTAAAAGATATTTCTCCCTCCCTTCAACACGTATTAGCTTGGTGTAAAGGTAAGTAGGAGGTGGCAACCAAAATGCATGTTTGCTACTACTCTCTCATGTAAATAAGTATATATTAGTGTATTTGAATTTGACCTTTTAAGAAATTTGTTTTATCAAATTAAGTATTAAAGAAATATACCTAAATTATCTAAACCTTAACAATTTAAATAAAATAGAATTAAAAAAAATATTCTTAATAAAATTTTACAATAAAATTAGGGATGACCCAAAATTAAATATTATAGGAAAATACCACTCAAAATAAATCCATGTACAAAATTTAATATATTACCAGTAGTCGAAATTTCAGGGTTCTTTCATATAGAGCTTTATAAGGTGTCATTCGATTGTGGAAGAAAGTGTAGGTCACCGGTTCATTATGAAATTGATGACTAATGGACCCTATATGATAGAACCCTGACATTTCGACTACTGGTAATATATTAAATTTTGTACATGGATTTATTTTGAGTGGTATTTTCCTATAATATTTAATTTTGGGTCATCCCTAATTTTATTGTAAAATTTTATTAAGAATAATCTTTTTATTCTATTTTATTTAAATTGTTAAGGTTTAGATAATTTAGGTATATTTCTTTAATACTTAATTTGATAAAACCAATTTCTTAAAAGGTCAAATGCGAATACACTAATATATACTTATTTACGTGAGAGAGTAATAGCAAACATGCATTTTGGTTGCCACCTCCTACTTACCTTTACACCAAGCTAATACGTGTTGAAGGCAGGGAGAAATATCTTTTACAAAATAAAAATCAAGACTCTTACCTTACCTATTTATCGGACATGAGGCGTTGCAGACAAAAAAAAAAAAAAGGAATCACAAAAAGGAAGTGGAGTTTGAATTGAACATTGGAATTGAAGGTGGGTGATTTTCTTATTCTTTTTTTTCTTGATGTATATAACTTTAAAATCTTGAGAAAATATATATCAATGTACTATGTATAATATTATTTGATTCTAGGGTATAAAATCCAACAATTTCCTTTAATCATTGTTCTGTGGAACCACCGAACAGAAAACCAAAAATGCAATTTTCCTTAGTTTTTTGTTGTGCCAGCAGCCCCGTGCCGCGGCTCTTCGTCCTCGAGCTGTGGCGCGAGTTGTATCACTTGAAGTCCACCCTTTACCTTCTTGTTTGTATAATTGTAATCTTTGTCAGTTTCTTTCCTCTATTTCTCATTCGTTGTACAAATGAGAGATTAACCATTTTGAACAAACTTAGTTATCAATTAATTAACCCACAAAAGGAAATCAAAATATAATATTTGAGGTTAGTCTGACTACCTGTAGGAGTTAAAAGTATTATCATTACAAAGTCATGAGGGTATATTATTCAAGCTAGATAGTGTTTTAATGCATTAAGACTAACTTCTAGTGGTACAATAACTTTTAGTGTATCATTTACAAGGCAGCGAGGAAAATGAAGAGGTTAGCATGTCTGAAATATTTAATTACCTTTCAAATAAATCAATGTTGAGTTCCACTTTATCAACTGAGAGCTTAACATTTAGTATTTTTGTGGAATAAATTCTCATCTATGTTCGGTTATAGAATTTAGAAGTAATATTTTTAAGGAGGAAGCATCTTGAACTTCATGTTAAATGAATAAATCAATTGTCCTCTATTTAACTTAAATTTAATGAGTTGAATATAATTTGTTATCTTGCAAATCATAATATTCATTGTGTACTGTACATTGTTTCCTTTTTTGAAAAAAATAATGTATGCGTTTTAAGTTTCATTACACTCATCGTGTGTATAGTGTATTGTTTAATTATTTGGTAAGTGTCGGGCCCAAGTGTAGCATGGATAAGGCTGAGTTCGGATGGTCAGGTACACGAGCCTGCGGTCTTAAAAGGTTATTCGCTATCCACGACCAAATCCCACCACCTAAGGACGAAGTGTTCCATTTATTTAAAAAGATGATGTGGCAAAAGATGCCAGATTAAATTTTTTAAACGTCGTCTATCAGATTTTTATTAAGAGAAATTTTTTAATATGATTTTAACCACGCAATATATCCCTCTTTTGATTACAATTTTTTCACAAAATCCAAACCCTTTGAGAGACGCTCTCAAGAGAGAGAAAAAAAACCTCGCAGACGAAGATGAGTTCTTCGGTAATTCTATTCCCCTCTGCCACAATTCAATTTAATTTTCATAGTTGATTGGAGACAGATTCTGATTGTTGAATTGGGACAGATGACATAGACAGAAAACCGAGTCGCAAGATTTGTATCAAAGGGGAAACTCTTTTCGAGTCGCAAGCTTGGAGTTCCATGATGCACAGCTCAACGAAACTTGATGGGTAATCAAAGAATAGTGTATATGTTTGAGTAATTAATATTTTTTTAAATTTTCTTTTTCTGGAAAATAGATAAATAGATTGAAACTCATCGCCTGAAATTCATCTTTATTGTGCTTTGATGTTGAATTCTATCTTAATGTTGGAAAATTTTGGGATGAATCTTGTCATGTATTTGCTGATTTTTCTGTCATTTTCGTGAATTGTGAACTATTTTGATGATGATTGAAATTATGGCTGAAACGTGAGGATACTTGAAATTAGGCTGATCAAACCGAATTTTTTTCAGATTGGGATCTTCTCGCTAATTGTTGGTTTAAGGAAGAACCGAACTGACCGAACTAATTTTTTTTTTAAATTATCAAAAATAGATATCCTGTTTCGGATTAGCAGAAATTATGTGAACTTGTGGGACTCAATATGGAAATTGTTGTTTGTGATTGGTGGATGGATGGCCCATTTCCTATTTACTAGTGATAATCTACTTAGATGATTCATAGAGTAATTGGTTGGGGCTCTCCGTTTTTCTTCTTGGTTTCATCTTTTCATTGATATAAGGGGTTTTAGGACTCTGTGGATTGGCTGGTACCTTTTTTTCTTAGATGAAAAACGGATTTGCATTTAACAATGAGCAAGAGAAACCTCCTATGGAATACAAAGTTTAATATGAAGAGATACTGCACTAGTACTAGTTTCAGCCACAGAGCTCCAGACAAACTCCTCAGTAAATGAATTATACTAATAGCCAATTACATATATCATCTTGCTTAGTCTTGGACCTATCTTTTCTTTTTCTTTTTTTTTTTTGCCTTGTTGTCTTCACTTTTTGGGTATGTTCTTGTATGAGAGGAGAGTTTTAAAAGATTTTCTATGCCACTTCAAATTTATTTTTAGTTTTATTTGACATAGTCTATGATAGCTTATCCACATCTGACCATATTTTTCTTCCTTGACTATTTCATCTTATTTAAACTAATGGTTCCTACTCCTTTGGCTAGTGGAAAACATGTTGAATTTTAAAGTCTGATTGTTTCTATTAATTGGGCTAGTGAAAACAAGCTGAACTTTTAATATCTATTTCAAACAAATTGTCATATTCTTTGGGCTAGTCAACAAAAGAAAATGTGTTGCACTTTTCAAGATAATGTTTCTTAATCTCATGGGCAGACCATTAGCTTGAGGTGTATTAAAATACACCTCCATTGTTAGAGTGACAGATATCAGATATTGAACTTCTACAAAAATTTAAAACAGTTCTTTCCAGGTTTTTTTATTTGTGATGTCTCTAGTTTTCCGCCTTTCACCTTTGATTGTATGTAATCTTACGGCAAAGTAGCTCGTGGGATATCACATTGTAATTACCTTTCTGAGTTTAATTAATGAAAACCTCTTCATTTGGCCAAAAAAAAAAAAAGAATCAGATCCCATTAGAGTATGGGTATTTGTCCACTTAAATAGTAACTAATTGTTAAAAATTATTGTCCAGTAATCATTTTAATCTAATGATACATGGAACTGGTCAGCAAATAATATATACACACACACTAACACACACATTTTTAGAAGAGTTGGATAGTTATAATAAGTATGTACATTCACTAGTTAGATAGGAATTTTCGTGTTTCTTGTTTATTTTAACTTTCTTATGCAACTAGGATTATTCTCCCTCTCAAGTATACATGGCTAATGAATCATCAATAGGATAATTTTAATTTTCGTGTTTCCAGGAATTAAAATTTTTATTTCTACCTTTTATCGTATATTAAGTGGTATTTGCTTATTTTGTGTTCAATTTCAGGGTCTGTACTTTCTCCTCTTAGATTACAGCTGCAGGTGTTGACCTCTACTTAAAAGGCCTGTGGGTATTTATATAAGGAGAAAGGTATTTTCTGCTATTTGAATTATATTGTTTGAATTTTATTAAGGATGGTTGAACATATGGGCGATTGATTGTGACATGTTGGCGTCTAAAATTCGAATGTGACATACATTTTGTTTGATTTGACTTTCTCTTTGCATAATTAAGTATTAACCATGACTGAACTGCTATATTAATATTTCTCACATGCAAATTAAGCTCAGTAGCCTTAATTAGTTTTGAAATATGGGAATTTTTAGAGCAATGTTTGTCTTATAGGATAGATTTTCTCACATTCACACACCCAAATCAGGAAGAAAAGAAAAAGAAAAGAAAATTGCATATATGATATTTTGTTTTTTTTCTTTTGAATTCAATATGTGATTGTTTATAAGCAATTGATTTTTCTAGATGATACTTGCTTCTTATTCTATTGTGATGGGTAATAGTGTTTGAGTGCTTGGACTCGGGCTGATTAATTTTTGTTAGGACTTTTGGTGTTTTTAGTGTTTACTGAGGTTCTCAATTGGCATATTATTTCCAGATTTGCTATAGTAAGGCTTTCATAATTTTAGTTGTTATTTGCTACTCACTAGGGATCTTTTCTTTAAAAAAACATCATATGTATTTGATCTTGCAGTCTCCTTTTGATTCCTGCATATGGTTGACACTTAAATTTTTCTTTCTATTGTGATTATGTTTGTCAAGTGATTTATTTTTTTTAATAGGAGGAGATGATGCGATTGAAAAGAGATAATCCTCAAATGGTTGATAAAGAAATTCTAAAGGTTCTTGGACAGAGTCAGTTCGCTTGTTTGGTTGAGTCTATGGCGAGATGCATCGGTAATGAATCAGGTCGGCCTATATATACTCAGTTAGTTAATGAATTGAATCAATACAAGTCTAGTGTTGAAGAGCTCGAAGGAGGTTATCAGATGTTATGTGAAACTTTGATGGAAAAGAATGTCATTTCTCCTTCATATTTACCACGTGCCGTCAGATCACTCTTCAAGGCTATCCCACCGTGACACAACTCATGTTGATGATTTTGTTGATTATGCCGGTCAATTTGATGATATTGATTGAGTTTTAGTGGTGTTAGTTCTTTTATGACTTGAGTTTCATTCTTGTCTACTTCTCATATTATTTGATGCGACTTTTACGAGTGATTTTTTAGCTTATGTTAGGAAATTTGTTAGGATGATTGTAATTTGAATGTTAACGTTGTTTTTTATAATAATATATTCAATTTAAATAAATACTTTAATATCTGCTTTCAAATATTATGGTTAGTAAATATATATTATTTGAAAATTATAATAGAAAATTATTATTACCCACATGTGCATTTTGTTAAAATATAAAATATTATTATCCACACATACTATTAGCATTCGCCACACATATTTTATTGTTAGCTACCAATAATAATTATTATTATTTTTCTATTGTGAAATACAAAAATATCATTGCTCACACATAAATATTAATTTTACCCACACATAATAATTTCCACGTGTCAACTATCTAAAGCTCCACATGTCATGACATATCATGCGCCAAATAGATGACACGTCATCATCCACGCCATCGTTTGTGATGTCCACATCATTATTATACATTTGGCAAAACATATAACCACACATAATATACATATTTATCCACACATATATGTGTAGGTAAATAGTTCTGATTTCCCACACATAAATAATGTGTCAGTAAAAACTTTTTTCTACAGAAATATAGTGACAGTTGTTGACATTTGCATCATGTGTGGGCGAAACCCTTTACCTACACATAAGCACATTTTTACCCACACATATATGTGTGGATAAAACACCATTCTCTTGTAGTGTTCCTCGCGTATATATTTTCCTAAAAAATATTTCAGGCAATAATCCAGGCGACAATGAAGTAGTTGAGAGATTCTCTGAGCTGACTAGCTAGTGCCAGTTATAGGAGTATGTTGCTAGATGTCTTGACGACATCCCTATGTATATATGACGAGTTTTAGCCAGAATAATGATTGTAATAATAGCTTTTATTTATAGGAGTTTCATAGACTTGGTCAGCTTTTCTCGTAATTATATCTATATATACTTTTGGCTTGTAATAACAATTTATATTTCGTTGTTTGGACTCAGAAATGGATTGTGGTTATTATAACTTTGTGAGTTAGGGCATGACAAATCTTGTTTTAAATATTGCAACTAAGAACAATTTCACAGAGTTTAGACCTCATCGAGGCGGTTTTTCTGGTAGATCTCGAGGAAAGGGAAGATTTTTTCGAAGATCTAGAGTTGTGTGTCAGATATATGGGCGCAACAATCACACAGCTTCGAAGTGTTACAAAAGATTTGAAGTTAACTTCACAAGTTTGGAATAGAGTCCTGCCTATTCAGCTCCCAGATTTAATTCAACTCCTTCTCAGGCTTTTCTAACTACTGCATTTACTCCAGGGATACATCACTCTCAGTCCTCATCATATACTATACCTTCATCTCAGACTCAGTTTCAAAATAGATCATCCAGTCAATCTATGGTTATGCCACCAGATTTCAGCACCTCCTCTACTCCTCAAGCTCATATTGCTACTCATGGTGATTTTTCTTCTCCTCGGTCTAATTGGTATATGAACAGTGGGGCCACTCATCATGTGACAACGAACCTCAGCAACCTCTCCTTGCAATCACCCTATGCAGGTAAAGATAAGCTCTTAGTTGGTAATGGTGTTCCTCTTTCTATCAGTCATATTGGTTCTACTTCTTTTCATACTCTTCATTCCTCTAAAAATCTCCAACTGCATCATGTTCTTCATGTTCCTGATGTCACAAAGAATCTTCTAAGCATATCCAAATTCATCAAAGACAACAAAATATACATTGAATTTCATGCATCTTATTGTCTTGTTAAGGATTTGATCACCCATCAAGTTCTGCTGAGAGGAGTTCTTAGAGATGGACTCTATCAACTCGATCTCTCTCACCTTGGTCTTCAGCCACACTCTTCAATCACTGCAACAAATACTCCTCAATCCTTCACAATTTCAGCTTTTCCCAGCAAAAGCCTTGATCCTGCCACTCCTTCTTCTGCAGCCTCTGGTAACAATTTCAACATCTGGCATGCAAGATTTGGGCATGCTTGTCCTAATACCACTATTTTTGTACTGAAACTCTTACATCTTCCTAGTAATAAACAACACAATTTTTTTATGTGATGCTTGTAAACTTGGTAAGATGCATCAAATGCATTTTAGTTCTATTCCTCATAATACTTCTACTCCTTTTGAGATTGTTCATACAGATGTATGTGGCCCTGCCTCTTCCTATTCCATAGATGGCTATAAATACTATGTTTAATTTGTTGATGATTTTACAAGATTCACTTGGATTTTTCTCTTGTCTAAAAAATCTGAAGTATATTATGTGTTCTTACACTTTAATGCCATGGTGGAAAGACAATATAATGGCAAAATTAAAATTCTGCAATCAGATTGGGGGTGAATATAGAGGTCTTTATTCCCTTTTTACTTCCATTTATATACATTTCACACACTCTTGCCCCTATACACATCCTCAAAATGGCCTTGTGGAAAGAGGTCTTGCTCTCCTTGCACATGCATCTCTACCTATTAAATTTTGTTGGCATGATTTCTCCGCAACAGTTTTTCTTATAAATAAACTTCCCACACCTATCCTTCAAAATCAATCCCCTCATCACAAACTACTTGGTTGTTCCCCTGATTATAAGTTTTTGAAAATATTTGGATGTGCTTGTTTTCCATACACTAGACCTTATAACAACTCCAGGCTCATGTTTAGATCAGTCAAGTGTGTGTTCTTGGGATATAGTGATCATCACAAGGGGTACATTTTCCTAGCACCTTCCGGAAAAACTATTATAGCTAGGACAGTCTCTTTCAATGAAAATGAATTTCCTTATCCCTCTTTATTTTCTACTTCCCCCTTTACTTCATTTCCATCTCACAGTTCCTCCTTGTTACATGTCCTTCCTTTTCCTACAGTTCAAACAGCATCCAACACACCCCAACATCATCCCAGACTTCCATCAATCTCTTCCTCTCCACATTCTTCATCACATTCTCATTCTCTTCCTCCTAATAGTCCTCCTGCTGCTGCAAGCTCAATAGATGCTCCACCTATTGCATCCCCTACTCATTCTCCTCCTGCCATTAACACACATCCCATGCACACTAGGTCCAAAAGTGGTATCTTCAAACCTAAAATCTTCTCTCTTGTTGTTTCTTCTTCTATTTCTGAGCCTACTACTGTAACTGAGGCCTTATCTTTACCACATTATAAGAGTGCAATGGATGAGGAATATAATGCCTTGGTTAGGAATCACACCTGGGAGTTAGTTCCATTATCCCCTCTTATACATCCAATCAGTAACAAATGGATATTCAAAATTAAGCACAAAGCTGATGGCTCTATTGAAAGGATGAAAGCTACGCTTGTTGCCCGGGGGTTTGAACAACATGTAGGGGTAGATTATTTTGAGACCTTCATCCCGGTTGTCAAACCACTTACCATCAGGCTTATGTTCTCCTGGGCAGTCAATAGGGGTTGGCACATTCATCAGGTAGATATGAATAATACCTTCTTGAATGGGGATCTTCATGAACATGTGTATATGGTACAACCACAGGGGTATGAAGATAAGGCTCACCCTACTCATGTCTGTAGATTGGTGAAAGCTTTGTATGGTTTAAAGCAGGCTCCCAAGGCCTGGTATGACAAACTTAAAGGTTTTCTTGTCTCCCTGGGGTTCAAAAGTTCAGTTTCAGATTCATCCTTGTTTTATCTTCATCAAAATGGTGCTTTGGTTCTTGTTTTGGTTTATGTTGATGACATACTCATCACTAGGGATAGTACAGCTTACATTGCTATTCTTATTAAACAACTCAATCAGACATTCTCTCTCAAAGATTTGGGTGCAGTTCATTATTTCCTTGGTCTTGAAACAATTCGTACTTCTCATGTTATTCACTTGGTTCAGACAAAGTATATCCGGGATCTATTACATAAAACTGGGATGTCCAGCTGTAAATCAGCCCCCACCCCTATTTGCAGCAACACTACACTCAGTATTGATGATAGTTCTCCATTTGACAATCTGTTTCTCTACCGTAGCACTGTTGGAGCCTTACAGTATCTTACAATGACACGCCCGGATATTTTCTTTGTAATTAATAAACTAAGACAGTTTCTTCAGCCCCTACATTGAATCATTGGAAAATTTGCAAGAGGGTGCTCAGATATCTCAAGGGAAGCATGCACTCAGGTGTTTATTTTCAGCCTATATCTCGACTGTGTCTTGAAGGATATGTCGATGCGGATTGGGCCTGTTGTATTGATGATCGGAGATCCACTAGTGGCTATTGCATTTTTCTTGGATCAAATTTAATTGCGTGGAGCTCCAAGAAACAACATGTGGTTGCCAGAAGTAGCACTGAGAGTGAATATAGGGCTTTGGCCTTGGCCGCCACGGAGCTAGTGTGGATTACTTCGCTTTTTGCTGAGTTGGGTATCTCCTTATCTTCTCCTTCTGTTCTTTAGACTGATAAATATGGGAAGGGGAGACTTTGGCCTCCAATCATGTGTATTATGCTCGCACCAAGCATATCTAAATCAACGTTCATTTCATCCGTGACAAGGTTAAAAATAAGAAAGTTGATGTTCGCCATGTACCTTTTGAAGATCAAGTGGTTGATCTTCTTACCAATCCTCTCTCTGTTGCATGCTTTCTCTCTTTGTGTCAAAAGTTTGGTCTGACTTCTCCCCAGTTCGGTTTGCAATAGGGCATATTAGAGAAATGTAACTAACTAACTGTTTGACAGTTAAGTTAGTTAGCTAGGTGGTTAGGATTGTAACCATTTTCTGTTAGCATTTCTAAGCTTCATTTCACAGCAATCTTTTTGTATAATAAGGGCACCATACATCTGTATTATTCATTCTGAAAACATGTTAACAAAAAATCTACTCAGTTTCTAACACTTCTTAACAAATGAGTAGCATCATCAACCGATATGGATTTGAGTATTTGATGTTATTTTGTTAAGGTACGAGTTTGCCGCAGAAATTAAGTCTTCTGCATTAGACATATTGTCTAAGGTCTAGCATGAGTCATTTTTTCTCTTGTTCATCGGAATTTAAAGTAGAATTGCAAAGGAAGAGTGGATTTGCTTAATTTGGATTGGGGTGGTGGATTTGCTTCTACTATGTGAAAAGAAAAATCAAGAATAACTTTTAATGTTAATAATATTACTTTTTATGTAAAAAGTATTAATTTTTCAACTAAAATAATAATATTAAAGAAAATAGCATATAATTTTAAAAGATATATCGAGTAAACATTAATACTTCTAAAAGAAATTAGGGGTAATAATTTTTAAGTAAAATATATTACTTTTCAAGTAAAAAATACTAGTTTTAAAGTAAACTAGTTTTTTACCCATATAATGCACGAGATGAATATCTGTTAGGTTTTTGTTTTATACTGTTGCATGTATATTTTTCTAATAGTTGTATAAAATTCATCTCCTGCATTTAGGGACGAGAACATCCTCATCTGGAACTATCCTTGTTGGTAACCGAATAGAATAGGACGGAAAATCCCTGGTTAATTCCGGTCTGAGAGCAGAGATGGGTATTATCTGCTTCTCTAGAATCGGGGATTAGACATGGATGTACGGTATTTATATCCCCGTCCAACTTTCTATTCCGATTCGATATAAAATGGGGATTCTCCATTCCCATCCTCATTCCTATGAATATGTATATTGTATTTATCTATTATTAATATTAATTCTATTTATAATTTTTTATTTTGTTAATTTTAAAAATTAAATCCAAATTTTTTTACATTTTTACTTGTATTTATTGTTTATTTTACAACTTATGGAATTATGTTATCTATGTTTTTTTCTAAATAAAATAGTGATTGCTTTTAAATTTCAAAAAATAATTAAAATATACAGATAATTAATTTGATTATAAATCATACGATTAAACAATAAAAGAAAATTATAGACTATAAAAATCTCTTTAAGTATGAAATATTTGGTTGTATGAATATAAATTGTATCTATTTATATAACATGCTTATCTATAATAAAGTAAAAGTTTAAAAAATATTTTAACTGTCAAATGTTTGATTTTTTACTACCCCGATGCTGAATATTTAATAAATTGTATTTCCAATACAATCAACAATAAAGTCATTCAAAATTCTAATATTTGTTGGGGTTTAGGAAGATGAACAATTATCAAAATTGTTAAACGAATTAAACAATAACCTTGATTTATATTTAACAATGCAATTTTAAGGGAAAATGAAATATTTTAAAAAAAAACTATTTTTTTATATATACACTCATATATCAAAAAAAATCAAACAGACAAATTCATATCTAATTTCAAATGTACAACTTTAAAACTTCAATATCAAAATATGTTGATAAATATAAGAAGTAATTTTTATTAACATAAAAAATATGTTAATAAGTAAAAAAATAGTTTTCTATATATAAAATATGATTATGAGTATAATTTCATATAAAATGTACAATGATTTTACCTACACTTTACAATTTTATTAACACTTATGACTTATCTATAGATTTTTCTGTAGGTAGACTGATTTTTCTTGTAGTGAATTTTGATCCACTCAAACAAATTATCATGGACCGACTGGTATTGGCCCTTCTTTGGCAGTCTAGACATGGCCCAAATACTTCAATAATTGAATGAATTTAAATAAAATAAGAAAAAAGAAGAAAAAGGCCCTAAAATGACACATAAATTGATCCTTAGGCAATCTCCAATAGTTTGCACTACTTTGATGCAGAATTTGTACTATTTTAGTGCAGAACACGCATTTTATCTTCAGCAGTCTGCACTAAAAAATTATATTATATAAGATTCCTTCTTTTATTCATTTAATATTAATTTTTATTACATTATAATTGATAAAAATATTACATAAGCAATTTTATTTAATATAATATTTATTAAATGTTTTATTGTTAAAATTAAACAAATTAAAAAAAATGTTAAATATAATCAAATTAATGCAAAATTAAAATAACTATTCATAAAATTACATATTATATTACTTAAAAAAATCACATATATTGAATTAATATTAGTATTTTTTATTAGATTAACTGAAATATAAAATTAATAATAGTATTTAAAGTTAAAATAAACACATAATATATTAAATAAAAAAAGCAAAAAAGTAAAATAAAAAAGGTAGCATTCCTAACCGAGTGCCAGAATAGCACCATGTCTGGCGCAGTATTTGATATTTGAATTGGCGATGGGCGCTAGTGAAGAGCAGCGTTGGACATGCTCTTACCCATTTTTAGGGGAGAACATCATCAGCGTCCCTTTTACTTTTTTTCTTTGTTTAAAAAATTGTAGAAAACCGTAAAATTTTCTAGGTTTGCAAAAACTCTATCTGAAAACAGTGGCCAATTTTTTTCGATGTTTTTCAACCGTGAATCTGAAAAAACACAATTTATTTTTTGTTTTTTTTTTTGTTAAAACTAATAATATTAATTTAAGATTTGATTTTGTCCTTCCAATTTGAAAAAAAAAGTATTTTCTTATCGCATTTACAAACAGATTTTAACTCTCCCTCTCCAATGAATTCACCACCATCGATCATCCAAATGAGATTTTTTTGTCTAGTGTAAGAGGAAATTTATGCTTCATTTCCCAAGAAGTGAGTTTAAGAGATTTTTAGAACTTTTACGGCCTTTTTTTGTTTATGTTTCCAATGGTCAATTACCAATTTTCAATTATAATAGAAATGTAATCATGTATGTTTATAAATTTTCCATTGGAAATCATCATTTTTCACTTTTCATTTTTCACATAAAACAATATCACACATGTGGGAAATGGAACCTCAGTATAAAAAAATAAAATAAAAAATAAACCATCTCAAACATATAATTCAATTTTCAACCCTATACATTTCCTCTCATCACTCATCAATTACTATTCTCATTTTTTTAATCAAAATTATATGTGTGGGATCCTCCATTACCAACTTTATCTACTTAAAATATTATTATCTTTTAATTATATCTATCTAATGGCACTCACCACCTACAATCTTATAAATATATTATATGCTTAATATTAAAATAATATACTTATAGATATATTATATACTTAATATACTTAATATTATATACTTAGAAAACAGGATGAGATCTTCTATATTAAAAGGTTGTTTAATTCATCTCTTATTTTATAGGACGGATAATTGCCACGTGTATAAAAATTATCATATTAAAATCTTTAATTTAAGCTAGATTTATGCTTCAAAATTACTATGGTAACCTTTGTACCAATGTACAAAAAAGCTTTGGACTTCCTAATAAAAAAGTGGTAGTCGTGTCATAAAAGATTAACTCCATAAGGACCATAACAAGAGTAGTTGGGAGCTTTAAGACTTGTGGTGTCCCCAACCATAAAATTTAGAATTTCATAGCATTTTAGGTGTCCTCAATTTGTATTTTTATGGAATCTATTTAATTTTGAGGTCATCAACTTGGATTTTAATGGATTCCACAAAAAATCAACATCCTCAACCAGTCAATGAATTTTATGGATTTCTTTTATAAATAGATTTCTGTGGAATTAGAAGTTATATATATTTATGAAGGATGAATTCTCACTTTCCTCTCATTATTCAAATTACATTTTCACAATAATGATAAATAATAATAATAATAATAATAATAATAATAATAATAATAATTGTTTGTGGCAAGAAAAGAGAAAATATTTTTTTCTCTACCTCTTCTCACATATCGATTTCTAATCTCAATATTTCAATACAGTTCTACCTTAATTTTGTGAATAATCACCGCAGAGTTAATTTGCCGCAATGTTTCGATTACTGAGATTTTTTAGTTTTAAATACAAATTGGTAGGAAAATATGTCAGAATAATTATTTTGTTGGGAATCATTAGTTGATAAATTTTCATTAAATCATATTGATAGACACATTATTTTTGTGTTAAAATTAAAATTATATGGTAAAATATTAATCATCAATGTTGTTGTTGGTTGAATAATTATTTTAACTATAGTTGTTTATGGAAATGTTTCATATTTTGATAATTTTAAATTATATTTTTGTAAAATTTATGAAACTATTTTTTTCTTTTTCTTTTTTTATTAGTGACTTTTTTTAATGATCATGAAGTTATGCTACCAAAATTCATTAATTATATTTTTTACAATATCCAACAAATTCTACTAAAATCTATTAAAATTTACACAATAATTACACATTAGTTCCAAAGGAATCAATGAAATTCTCTAAGAAATTCCATTAATTAAAAAATCTTTCAAATTACATGTATGGTTTTTTTAATAAAATAACAGTAGAATGTAGACTCTCTAGGCATCATTTCCATTCTATTCCACCACAAAAAATAAATAAATAAAGTAGAACTTTTATTCCTTTTTCTCTATTGTGCTCTAACCATGTTGAGTTGGAGTGGCTTAGGCTGAGCCATGGTCCTCCTTTTCCACAAATTAATCTCCTTCCTCGGCTCCAAAGCCAAGCCGCCACCCACCAATATCGGAGCCGAGAACGGGATGATGACGTCATCTTCGCCGTCACTGTATCCCTTATCTTCTTCGGAATAGAAACCCGGGTCCTGATCCTCCGGTGCAATTTGTGCAGTTGTCCAATCAAATTTCGCCAACGTGTCACGGCTGCTGGCGAATCTCCTCATCTGGCTCAGGCTCGGCGCCCTATCAGGAATCGGCGGCTTGCCATAATCGATGGAGCCGTGAGATTTTCTCCCAGCGCCAAAAAGCTTCTTAATCCCGGACGGTTTCCTCTTTAGCTCAGGAGCCGCCGGACCTGAGGGCCCGATTTTGCTAATTTTATCGGGCTGGGAATGAAATGCGGGCCTGAATTCTTTCGGCAAAGAAGCGTGTCTCTGTTTGCATATCCTGTTCTTGTGCTTGATTTGGCCCATGCACGAGACTTTTGGTGAAGTGGGCTCTTGGGTTTCGAAATTCTTCGATTTCCTTCGGGCTTCGGCTGGAATCATGGATACAATCGGGCCGGAAAACCCCTTACTGAGTTGGGTTCTGAGCTTATCGGGCCGCTTATCTCGGGCCGGGCTGAAAGGAGGGTTTTGGAATGAAACGGCTGCTTGAGCTGCCTTTGGTAGAAACCTCAAAATCTTGTTTTTTGACTTGGCTGTTGGCTTCTCCATTCCAAAATATTCGTACTCGAAATGATTTTATTTTTGGTTTAATTTTGATTCTTTATATAGTGCAAAAGACACACACACATACACGTGGGAGAGTGTGTGTTTGCGTGTTGCATATGTTTGTGTGTGTAAGATAGAACACGGGGAAGGATCAAAATGGGGTTGCAAGATTGACCCTTTCAAGAAATATTAGAGAAAGAGACAAAAACGTTTTGGTATTGGTCAAATGAGAAACTACGACTTAGCAAACCAAGAAATACTCAATGGGTCGGAGCCTCCGGCATAATCGACTAGCAAAGAAGGGTTGGTAATCCATGGTGACTCTTTAGCCGTGTGGGTTCGATTCCCGACTGAAGCAACTATGTTAGCTTTAAACTAGTCAGGGGTCAATCTGGTGAGGTGTTCAGTTAAAACCCGATGACACCCGAGCCGAAAAGAAATTAATCCATGTCATCGATATAACACATTTCCGAAGTAGGCGACTGCGAGTGGCGTCAACAATAACGTCATTTACGACACGTCCACGAATTAGGCTCACGGCCACTCGAGCCCAATCAAGCTAATGGTCAGCCCAACCACAACACGACCGAGCCCCGAGCCCCGAGCCCGATTTCAATATGAAGCACACGCGCGACAACCTCGTAAAAATAATCACACGCCCATGCTTAAGTACTTTATCGGTATCGAAACGCCACATGTCGAGAATTATGAAGAGAAGTCGACAAGTGGCAAATTTGATGACATGCACAACTATAGAGGGACATGTGTCGCCTTTTTGCTATTTTATTAATTAATGAATAGTTAGTGCAAAGATGACTATTGTAAACCCACTTACTCAAAAGGGGTATAAAAAGTCCGAAAAGGGAAAAAGAAAGAAAAGGGAGAGAAAAAAAAACAAATAGTAAAAAAGACCGACCCCAATATTCCTAAATAAAATACAAAGAAAGGCATAATTAGCCGAAATAAAGAGACGTTACGCACGCTTTCATTTCCACGTGTTAAACCTTTTACGTATTTCTACTTGTTGACCAAAACGCACGTCAAACAAATTGCTAGAAGGAGGGCCCGTATTGGTCCAATCGGAATTCCAAGCACAGTAAGTTAAGTAAAAACCAGGTAAAATTTAACGTTTGGCTTCTTGATAATGACAAAATGAGTCATCGATCGAGAAATGCTCGTGTGGTCAAGAGCAACATTTGAACAACCAAACCGCCGGACTACTAATGGCCAAAATATACCCCAAACGGCGCGGGGAGCACTACTTTGTTTCCGCCGCTCGGCTAATTGCCAACCCAACTTTTTGTACAACAGATGAACCAACTCATATCACAAACTCTCGCTACCACGAACTCTCAAGCACCCTCCATTCCTTGCAAATACTAACCCACTCAACCCACAACTAAATGTTAACATTAATCCTCAACTTCCGGGCTTCCTCGCCACGAAGCCCAAGAAGCCGATTCGGGTAATGAACAACATGTCCGTCATGAAAAGGCGGCAAAGAGAAAATGAGGAAGAGCAAAGTCGTATAAGCGAGTCATTTCGGAGCAAACACGACATCGTCGTGCCACTCGATGTTCGGGACGACGGGGAGTTGATCCTTTCGTCCCGGCTCGATCGATAAGTTCGGCTCGGAGTTTCCGGACGAGCGAGAACAACTCGGGGTCGATCAAGTCAAGGTCTAGCTTATGGCAGAACGGGATGTAGAAATACACCGCCTCGTCGCCGTCTAAACGAATTGGAAGGCGGTCCGATGGCGAACAATCTCGAAGACCGCCCCAGTATGGAGCCCGGCCCAATGCTCCGTCGCCATTTTCTCCTGGAATCCTGGCGATCCCGTTACGCCAAAGTTGAAAATCCCCGTGTCGGCCTCTATAATGGAAACCGACCCGACCACTCATGTTCACAAGTACTTAGCATGGATGGAACTATACGGTCCAAGCGATGCCATCCTCTGCAGGGGCCTTCCCGACTTTGGGCGGACCGAGCCCACCGTTGGTTTAGGACCTGCCGCAGGGGATCCATTCAAGCATGGGGGATCTAGCCTCCGCCTTTACGACACATTTCTTAACGTCCAAAGTCCGAGCGCGCTAAAGACTCCTCGTAAACATCAAACAAGGGAAAGACGAGCCCCAAGAGTTATATTTCTCGGTTTAACAAACAAGTTCGAGAGATGGAACCGGTGTCGGATGACGCCATTTTAATCGCAGACCATGGTGGGATCGCTCCCGAAACATGGTTTAATTACTCCATCCACGAATCGGGGCGACCTCGTATCAAGAATTTCTAATCCGCGGAACGCCATATTTGTGCGAAGAAGCCATGGCAAGTAACCGCCCGAGCACCAAGGGAACGTAAGAAAGGACGGAAGGAAAGAACCGATGGTGGGCGGGTCGGGTTTCGGCCATTCTCGGAAAAACCCGACCACCGGATTTAGAGCTCGCCAAGAGGCGAGAGCCAAGTCGCCGCTAAGGAGTCTTTGACCCACACTCAAATCGGCCATATGGAGTGAAGTACAGTGGTCGAATTTGTTGCCTCCGCTCGGCCTGCGAAAATTGAGCCATCAAAATTAGATTCGCGTCGATTCTGCGCCTATCACAAATCGATAGGTCACGATCTTGACGAGTGCCGAGATCTAATTAGGGAAATTATGCGGGTTGTTCGACAGGCGGCCTTAAAAGATACGTTCATGAGCTACCACCCCACCCAAGACGCTGGCTCAGCGTCGGCCAACCGGAGCGCGTAATCAACCCGGCTCTCTGCGCCGCCCCCGGTGAAAACCAGGGGAGAGAAATCCTCATGATGTCAAGTGTTAGTCGGATCAATACCAACACAATGGAGGATAGCGGCTCCAACAGAAAAGAAAAGCGATGTTAGGCACCAATGCCGAAAGACAAGTTCGGGTGGCGAAATCAAGGAAGGCCAACCCACCGCCACTTTGTGTTCTCGGATGCGGATGCCGACCAGGTGGTCCATCCTCATTCGACCCTCGGTCATCACGGCACCGATTCTCGGGTATTCCGGTTCCGAATTTTAATTGACTCGGAAGCTATTCATCGAATTAATTTATGTCCGAGCATTTCGAAGATTAAACGTGGATGATAGTTATATCCGTCCATGTAACGATAGCATTTTGGGGTTTGGAGGAGGAAGGATAGTCCCACTAGGAGAAGTTGATTTGCCCATCCAAATGGGACAAGGTTTGCATAAACGGATTGTCATGACAACATTCAAAATAATCAATGCCGATTCAAAGTACAATCTATCATTGGAAGGCCATTGCTTTATCATATAAAAGCAGTTTCAATATATCATTTTTGTATAAAATTTCCAACGTCTGATGGCGAAGCTATACATAAAGGGAATCAAAGGGAGTCACGAGAGTGCTCTCTTAAACTCCGACCGGTGGAGATTAACGTGGCAGAACAAGGGCAAACCAGTGGAATCACACGAGATAATCCCTTGCCCAAGAGGAATCCGAGCGAGAAGGGGTGATCGTTCGGGAGGATAATCCAAGTCGTCGGCCTGGAAGGAGCCAATGATGGAAGAAGAGCGAGCCGGCAATCGAAACCGAAAGGCCGCGAGAAGGACGAATTGCCCCTGCAAATCAAGGAGGGGCAAAGCAAGAAAAGAAAACGAGCGGAACCGGTAGAACAAGTTGATACGATCAATGTCGGTAAGCCAAGCGAGGGGCGCCAACTACGTATTGGTCATGATCTTCCAGAACCATATCGAAGCGAGTTGGTCGAGTTTTTGGGAAATAATCTTGACGTCTTCGCATGGACTCATGCAGACATGCCCGGAATTGATCCCAAGTATGCGTGCCACCGCCTTAACATTGATCTAACGTTCCGCCCAGTCATCCAGAAAAGGCGCAAACTCGGCCCTGATAGGCAGGCAGCGCTCGAAATCGAGGTTAACAAACTACTAGACAATCAGTTCATCCGGGAAGCCCTCTATCCTCGATGGGTCGCCAATCTGTTTTGGTAAAGAAAAGACGGCGATGGCGCTGTGCGTGGATTTTACCGACCTCAACAAAGCATGCCCTAAGGGACGCTTATCCATTGCCAAATATCGATTATATGGTAGATGCCACAAAGGACACGAGTGATGAGCTTCATGGATGCATACTCGGGTTACAACCAAATACGGATGCACCCGAAGATGAAGAAAATACCTCATTTTTCTCTCGCTCAGGGATTCAACAAGATGATGCCTTTCGGATTGAAGAATCTTTGTGCGACCTATCAAAGGTTAGTGAATAAGATGTTTGAGAAAATGATAGGTCACACTATGGAAGTCTATGTAGATGACATGCTAGTAAAATCATTTGTACATGTCCGATCATCTAAACGATCTTAATAAAATGTTTGCTTTGTTTTGAGAGAGTACAAGATGATGTTAAACCCGAAAAAATGCACATTTGGGGTCGGCTCGGGTAAATTTTTGGGGTATATGGTCACCAAAGGGAATCGAAGCTAACCCGGACAAAATAAAAGCCATCACCGACCTAGAATCCCCAAACTCGTAAAAAAGGTACAAAGCCTAACAGCCGATTGGCCGCCTTAACCGATTTATTTCTCGGTCCCACGTACAAGTGCAAACCTTTCTTTGAAATTATAAAGAAAAGCAAAAATTTCGAGTGGACCGAACAAGCACAGGTTGCCTTTGAATCCCTCAAACATCATCTATCTTCAATCCCTATATTACAAAAACCGGCCCAAGGGGAGGACTTGTATTTGTACTTGGCGGTATCCGAATATGCCATCAGCTCGGTGTTAATCAGGCTAGATGGCTCTATTCAACATCCAGTCTACTACACCAGCCAAGCGTTACATGATGCCGAGCTCCGGTACCCACCAATGGAAAAGCTGGCTTATTCATTAATTACCGCGGCACGGAAACTCCGTCCATATTTCTTAGAACACAAGATTATAGTATGGACGAACTATCCGTTGAAGCAAGTGTTACACCGACGATACTTCGGTCGGATGATTAAATGGTTGTCGAACTTAGCCAATTTGACATTATATACGAACCACGTCTTTATAATAAAAGGACAGGCTTTAGCCGATTTTGTGGCCGATTCACGCCTTCCATACAATTGGAGGTCAAGGAAGACCAAGAATGGAAATTATTTGTCGACGCTCTTCCATACCGCAGCGGCGGCGGAATCGTGATAATCGATCCAAATGAAAAATGCTCTCTTTCGGCAATGCGATTTCGATTCCCCGCGACGAACAACGGCCGAATATGAGGCGCTCTAAAAGCTTAGATATGGCACCTATGGGCCTAAAACAACTATTGTTCACATGACTCTCGATTGGTTGTTCATCAAATCAACGGCGTACGAAGCGAAAAAGAGCAAAAATTGCACAATATTTGGATTTGGTCAAGAAAAGATTATCACATTTTAAGACAAAATCTTACATGTGCCCCGAGCCGAGAACATGCAAAAATCGATCGAGGGGCAATGTCATCACGGATGTCACTTTGTCACACAATTGTATCGCCCCGTCACTTGGTGCAAAGAAAATATATACAAATCAAAACCATCGAATGGACTTGGATGACCCCAATCATCCAATATCTAGAGAAAGGAGTTCAACCTCGAAAACAAAGTCGGCCGTAACACTACGAACTCAAGCGGCCCGGTTTACACTAGTAGACGGCATCCTCTACAAACGAGGGTACTCCATCCCACTTCTCTGTTGCCTTTACGAGGCAGGATGCATTATGCACTTCGAGAGGTTCATGAGGAATATCGGCAACCACGGCTGGGGCCAAACGTTGGCTATAAATTAATACGGCAAGGGTACTACTTGGCCATCCCGAAAAAGGATGCTACCGACCTCGTCAAAAGATGTGAGAGGTGCGAGATTTGCACCACAGTCGGATATCATCACGAATGTACTTACTTAGTATTTAGCCCATGGCCGTTTGCCAAATGGGGAATGGACCTCATCGGACCATTACCCGTTGGCAAAGGGGCGTCAAGTATGCCATTGTGGCGGTGGATTATTTCACAAAATGGGCGAGGCGGAGCCTTTGGCAAAAATAGATGAAGAAAAGGTTGTGAGCTTTGTATGGAAATCTATCATCTGTAGATTCGGGATACCACATTCGATTATTGTTACGAGACAATGGGAAATGCATTCGACAACCGAAGGTTCAAAATTTTGTGAAGGTTTCCGCATAAAAACCATTTCTCAACTCCATACCACCCCATCGAACGGACAAGTCGAGGCCGTTAATAAAATACTCAAGTATACCCCAAGGCGAGATTGGAGGAGTCTAAAGGCAATTGGCCAGGAACTACCTGGCGTCTATGGTCATATAGAACGACACATCGAAAGACATTTGGAGAAACACCTTTTTCTTTAGCTTATGGAGTGAGGCGGTGATTCTGTCGAGATTGGAGCCCCTACTTTAAGTGCAAATTTTGAAGAAGGCCGTAATGAGGCCGCTCAGCCGAACTAGACCTGCTCGAGGAAAAAGGTGCTGTGTAGAGATGAAAAATGCAGTGTATAAACAAAGGAGCGAAAGGTACTACAATTCGAGAGTAAAAGAAAGAAGATTTCGGGTCGGCGATCTTGTATTGAAAAAGATAACGGGCATTCAACCGAGCCCATTGAAGCCGACCTGGGAGGGCCCGTTTCGGATCAGCTACGTCTTATCCGGTGGGGCATACCAGTTAGAATATTTGAGTGGAGAAAAATTTACGCATCCATGGAATGTATCATACCGGCGGTATTATCAATAAAGATCTCGATCTACGATCCAGATAGGATTCCAAAGAATTATCCCTTCATCTGGTATTTCGTGAGCTCTTTAAAGGAAAACGAAGTTTTTACTCACCACAAATCAAGACTCGGCCACGCACCGAGCACAATACCAAGACTCGGCTACGCACCGAGCACAATAAAGACTCGGCTACGCACCGAGCACAATAAAGACTTGGTTACGCACCAAGCACAAGACTCGGCTACGCACCGAGCACAATACCAAGACTCGACTACGCACCGAGCACAATAAAGACTTGGTTACGCACCAAGCACAAGATAAAGACTCGACTACGCACCGAGCACAATAAAGACTTGGTTACGCACCAAGCACAAGACCAAGACTTCGACTACGCACCGAGCACAATAAAGACTTACGCACGCAAGCACAAGATAAAGACTTCGGCTACGCACCGAGCACAATAAAGACTTGTTCGCACTGCCAAGCAAAAGACTTGGTTCGCACCGGCATAAGATAAAGACTTGGTTACGCACCGAGCACCAATACCAAGACTCGGCTACGCACCGAGCACGATACCAAGACTCGGCTACGCACCGAGCACAATACCAAGACTTGGTTACGCACCAAGCGCAAATCAGAGACTCAATTTATACACGAAATTTCAAATACAAAATGGACAGGTTTATATCCCTGAGTGCAAGAATCGATTAAAGGCGAGCAGACCCCCTCACTCAGACGCACCGAAAATCGAGCCCCGTACTTGAGAAAATAAGAGGAAAAAAGAAGACAGGCAACAATCTTACAAAAAGGAAAGAGCCGAGCATCCACAAAAGCTTGAAATACATACACGGAAAGGAAAATAACAATTCATTTTTACTTCAAAAATAATTACATAGGGAGGCCAGAGCTGCTACATCTCGAGGCACGAAGCCAAATTACCTACCTAAGGCTACATATAAAAGTATCAAGATCGAGCGGGGCGGAATATCGACGGCACCACTAGAGGCGACTTCTTCCACATCCGGAGGAGGAGAGCCCTGCATATTTTTTCTCCAACTCGCGGGTTCCCCCAACCGCATGCCATAAGAGCCCAATCATACGCCCGGACATGGCCATAGCATATTGAATTTGTTCTTGGCTTGATCTCCGAGCAGATTGCTCGATGCCTTTTGTCCAGGCACGGGGCCGGGATCATTGCGGCCCGACCGCTCCCAGTAAGACCCTTGATTGCTCCTCTCCGGGCGTGGCACATCGAAGAATTCCACAAACCACCGGGGCGTAGTCCAACCATTCCTCGCAATATTCATCTCTTGCTTGGTTTGGAGGAATGAAATGACCTTCCCTGCCGAGGTCATCCGAGAAAGTTCGCGGCCTTCCATTGCGGGGTTTGCTCGGGATGTTCGCGCCGCTCGACCAACCCTTTCGTCGATCGAAATCACAATTCCCCCTCTTCTCCTTTGAAGAAGGCGGCCATTCCGGCACTCCATCGCCAGGACGTTTACGGCCGGATATCTTCTCTCCGAGCCGCCTCCACATCCGCAGTTGATCGCGCCGAGCTCGCCGTCTTTGTATTCCTCACACCTATTGGCGTGCACGCAAATCCGAGCCACGCCCGCATAAAGCAACCATCAATTAGAAGAAAGATCAAAGGAAAACAAAAAGACAACTCAAAAGGAAATGGAAGAAATACGGTGTTTTACCTCGAACGGCAGCCGCACTCAGGCGGCTCAAAACTGTGCGCCTTCTACGGGCGCGATGATCTGCCACGACTAGTCGTCGCGGAGGCGGCGCGGCTTGCTCGGGCCTCGCCGTGATCCCCGGAGAATGGGGCCGTATTTCTTCATTAACGAGAGGATTCTGTTGAGGCACTCTCTCGACCTTCTCCTCCCGCTCGGCCACCTCATCCCGAGCCGCTCCCTCGGCTTCGGGTCGGGCGGGCGACTGTTGGCCTCAACCCTCTCAATCCGTCATCCATGATTCCCGGGCCTGGATGTTCTCGACCTTCGAATAAAGCGGCGGCAGAGGCCCCTTTGATGCGGTTCTGAAAGGTGGAAAGAAAGGACAATTATGAAAAGAAAATTAAAAAACAAAGAAAAAGCGGGGAAAGGAAAAAGATAAGACTTATTTCAAAATTTGATGGGGATGAAGAACGGTCTCATTTTCTCCTTCCCCCACACGAGCTTGCCACTCGCTCACTCACCTTAACCATTTATCCTTCCACTCCTTCGAGAGAAGACCCTCCACCAAACCGTCCGGATACCCCGGTCGGGTTGCGTAATACCATCCTCCTGATGGTCCCCCCGAGACGATGGAGTCGCTCGCCATACAAAGAGCTCGTTCATCTCCTTAAATTTGGGGCGAGGATATTTTCCGTGTGAAACATCACCAGGAGACCGATGATCCTTCCCCGAGAAATAGGGTGCACTGGGTCGGATGCATACCCCACTTGCAAAACCACCGCGTGAGAAGGCGGTGGAAATCTTAAACCGTATAAAAGGTACGAGCAAATACAGTAGTGCAACCCTCTGGTGGGTCTTGGGGAACTTCCGTCCGTCGGGTCCGGTACCCAAAAGTAGATACCGCTTCTCGAATACGGTACATCCGCCGGAGCTCATCCACCTCCCGAATCATCAACATGCTCGGGATATCGTTTATGTCACTCGGCGTCCAACGAGGCTCGACACGAAGACGAGGTCCTCCTCCTTGTCGGCCCGTCGCCATTACGGTGGCCTTATGGGCCCTAGTGGCCTTTCGGCCTCGAATCCCCGGGACACTCATCTACTCGCTCTCGTTGTCACGCTCCGGCTCGAGATGGATCCATATCTTCTTCTTTTCCTCGGTACGCGATTTAGAATCAACACTTGGCGATTCTTCACCGGAATTCTCTTGTACCCGGTCCGGGTTGATACACGCGTTCCTTCTCTATAAACGGTCATCAAGGCGGGTCAAAGATAGTGTCGCGTCCGCTCCAAGGGCGTTCCACCTCTTGAAGAATGCGGAGAAGATATCCGGATAATACTCGGTTGTGGGGCGAGAGATCGCCGTCTTTGGTGAAAAATAAACAGAGGGTTCGGATGGAGGATCTTCAATTTCAACTTCTACACTATAGCTACGACTACTACTATCTTCAAAAGAAGACATTTATAGGTAAAGGAAGAGTATTTCGAAAAATACCTAAGTTCAAGTCTCTCGAACTTGGGAAGCCGACCAAAAATTTACGCTCGGTTTAATTACTTTAGCTCGAGGGTTAAAGGATGCGAAAGTGAATAATGAAGGAAGACAAAGGTATTTATAAATAAGTTTCCTCGATAAATGGGACGTTTATTCGAAAGGACGCTCCTTTTAAAAGCTCAAAAGCCGCCAAACATGACAGAAAACGTCGTGTCCCCACGCCCGCTGACAGAACTGACGTAATTTTTCGGTTCCTGCGCAAGATTGGTCCAACCACGAGATGCCACGTGTCTGTCATTATGGCAACCCAATTAATGCGCCGTTTCAAGCATTAATTGCTACGCGACAGGTACCAGGAAAGAACAAAACCTTTAAAAAATCCGTTTTCCCATTAATTGTTCATCATTAGCATTAAAGTTTAACTCTGACGTCAAAGAATTTTCTCTCGAAGTCAAACTTGGGGGCCTTTGATGACACCCGAGCCGAGTCGGAAGAAATTAATCCATGTCATCGATGATAACACATTTCCGAAAGTGGCGACTGCGAGTGACGCCAACAATAACGTCGGCGACACGCCACCGAATTAGGCTCGCCAATCGAGCCCAATCGCTACCGAGCCCAACCACAACACGACCGCCGAGCCCCGAGCCCCGAGCCCAGATTTCAATATGAAGCACACGCGCGACAACCTCGTAAAAATAATCACACGCCCATGCTTAAGTACTTTATCGGTTCGAAACGCCACATGTCGAGAGAATTATGAAGAGAAGTCGACAAGTGGCAAATTTGATCGACATGCACAACTATAGAGGGACATGTGTCGCCCTTTTTGCTATTTTATTAATTAATGAATAGTTAGTGCAAAGATGACTATTGTAAACCCACTTACTCAAAAGGGGTATAAAAAGTCTGAAAAGGGAAAAAGAAAGAAAAGGGAGAGAGAAAAAAAAACAAATAGTAAAAAAGACCGACCCAATATTCCTAACGAAAAATACAAAGAAAGGCATAATTAGCCAGAAATAAAGAGACGTTACGCACGTTTTCATTTCCACGTGTTAAACCTTTTACGTATTTCTACTTGTTGACCAAAACGCACGTCAACAAACCCGATTCAATCCTAGCCATTCGAGTATATCTCGCGATTCACCTCCTGCTGAGCCAATGAACCCAATATCTATCAATACACCCCTTCTTTTTAATTATAAAAAATATCATTATTTGAAAGACTGAAATACCCTTAGTGTTCTAGCAAGTTTCTAAATACACATACCCAATCTCTAAATACACCCACCTTTTTTAATCATTATAATCTTCTTTCTTTTCGCAGCATCAATGTGTTAATAAGCCTACGTAATGTTTCGTTTACCTCTTTTTTCTTGTTCACAGAATATTAATGAGCCTATGTAAATGTTTGATGATACGGTTCTCTTGTGGGCTCGCTAAGTTTGCGCTTCTCTTGTAGGTTTCATTTTTCATGATAATATTTCCAGTGTTCAACATCAACAAATTCACCTATGACCCCTATCGACTATCCCTTTTTTCCCCTTCCTCATGGTTTTGTTTTGAACAGAAAATGACGAGCCCAAACTAGATTCCAATCAAAAAGATTTCTAACAAAATTGTTTTTCATTACCGTACAAAATGTGTTGATGTTTCAGTATTTTTCTGAAGCTTGCCAAAATTAATTCTCTTCGCTATTTTGGGCAAAGAATTGAGGTTTGATTGGGGGTTTAATTAGAGGAAGGGTAAATTGGGAATTATTGGAGTGTATTAAGTAAATAAGTTACTTGTAAAAAGAAGGATGGGGGTGTATTAAGAAGATGGGGTGTATTAATAAGTTTTGGGGGTGTTAATAGCGATTCTCATTGGTAAATTTAGGATTAGTTGGGTGCAAACTCGGATATCCGCGTTATAAAAAAAAAAAAAAAAAAAAACTCAATGGAATTAAATAGTACACAAGCTTGGATTGCTTGGTTGTTGGTGCCTATTAAAAATTCATTCAAAGGTCCAAATTACCATGCTAAATCAACGGGCTTTCACAATCTCTCATATTGATTACAATTTTTGGGAAAACTGTAGAATAATCTTATATAAGATTATACAACAAATCAAATCCATAAACAAAGTTGTGCTTTGTCTTTTAATATTTATTTTATACGATAGTTTTAGAAGACGAACTCACGTGGGTTGATGAGATGAATATTCCAAGGAGATTGATGGGATTATAGCTTATCAACTGATGAATTTATCACATGCATGTATTTTGCAATTGGTAATTGGAAAATTACAAATTAGAGATGTACTATTATGACTATGTGATCGACCTTTTGATTAATCATACATGTGTATGAGAAAATAAGGTTGAGCTAATCTCAATAATTTAGTTGATTTATCAGGAAAAATCCACACAATATAATTAACATTAGTGGGCTTTATCTTATATTTTTATATCAACAACTTTCTTTTAAAATAAGATCTAAGTATCTTATCACCGATAAAAATAGATCTAAGTATCTAATTATAGTTTATAAGATATTTAAAAATAGCATGCATGTGACAAGTTTGGATGGCTTTTCCGGCTGATAATAAAGTCCGGGGCAAGTCGCAACTAATTATTAGATTTTGGAGGATAATATGCCATTTTTTCCAGGGGGTCACAAATTTTTAAGGGCAAAAACTTGCGTGAGACGGTCTCACGGATTTAGATCCATGAGATGGAGCCCTTACACAAAATTTTAAAGGTTTTTTTTTTCAGATTTTATTTTTCTTAGGGTTTATATTTGTTTTTTAGGGTTTATTTTGTTTCTTGGGTTTATTTTTAATTGATTTGGGTTTTTAGGATTTTTAGTTTTTTTAGGGTTTATTTTTTATTTTTTGGGTTTATTTTTGTTTTTCGGGTTTATTCTTCATGGTTCATGTTTTTAGGGTTTATTTTTGTTTCTTCATGGTTCATTATTATTTTTAAATTTATTTTCATGGTTCATGTTCTCAAGATAGAGCCCTTAAGAGGTCCGTCTCACGGATTTAGATCTGTGAGACCATCTCACAAGAGACTTGCTCATTTTTAAGAGGGTGTGCTATTTCTCCGTCATTTAATCTGAAATGAGCTAGAACAAGGAATTGCCTTACAATTTATTGTCATAATTAATTGTTAGAAAATTTTCAAATTTATATAGCTTTTTAAATATTTGTCTATCCCTTTTATATGTATCTTTTAATATAATTGATCATATTCAAATAATTAAAGGAAAATAATTACATTAAATACGTACATATATTTTCTTTTCTTTTATTATAAACGCACCTCCGTGAAATGCCAAATCAAAATAAAACGAACCTAGTGGCATGAGCAATAAATTAATCACAATAATTTAAATGAGTTTTGTACTGAAATGTGGTTGTCATCATATAAGAGATCTTGAATTTTTCATATGATTCTACTCCTGGGCATGATATGTTTGGTTGCCATGCAAAATTATGACCAGTCATTTGTTTTTTCTGTTTGGCATTTTAAGGGAGAGTTGTAAAAACACTTTTCTTTTTTTTTTTTAATAAATTGGGAGTAGTGGTTAGAAGGAGGGGATAAATTTCAAAGAAACTGAAAGATAAAGGGTTCGAGCCTTGGTCAATACCATTACAAAGGGTGACTGATACCACTTGAACTATAAACTCGTGGTTGTAAAAATATTTTCTTAAATGAAAACAATTTATGCTCGATCACTTTAAAAGATTTTCTTTTCAATTCCTTTGTAAAATGCTTAAGAGTGTGCCTATATCAATAGGTTTAAATTTAATATGTATACACGTGTGGGGTAATCAAAAAAAGAAATTATGAGGTTTGGACTAATTACAAAAAAGAAAAAAATCACAAAAAAAAATTTCCAGATTTGATTTTGTCTTAAATTTAAAGAGGTAACTGTAATATTTTTATATATGTTCGAGGCATTTTTGCAAAATCAAACCTAACTTGGGTTTTTATAATTGTCAAAATCCTCTGATTTTTTTTTTTTTTTGTAATTAGCCCAACCCTCATAATTTTTTTTGTCATTATGCTCACATAACCTCTAACCGGTTTATTCCATGCTACACGTGGAGGAATACTCCAAGTGCATAATAACCATATATCTATTATAGATGTATAAAAATTCATACAAAATCATACATTCCAATGTGCATTGTGTACAGATCTATAGTAAATGCTACACAAAATGTATTCCTACATGAGTATCATCTACAAGACCCACTAACCTCATCCTAACTCGTCAATCAAAACGTCGACTTGTAAGATTTGAGGTGCTATATGTATATAATTCAAGTAATGGAATTAAGTAATTGTATTTAAGGTAGTGTGTATGTTTTGACTATATTGGAGCACACAATAATTGGCTAGCCCTTGATCCTTTGAATGAGGCACCACAATGTAACATTACTAAGTGCTGCCAAAATTAGAGGTCAACACATACAGCACACAACTTGATACTTTGTGACGTAGTAAGGGATAAAAGCCAGGCTTTTCTTCTCACATTGGTAGTCGGTGAAGCAAAAATAACATGTAAATCTTCAATTTTCAAATGTCAAACACACAATTTGCAACTATCAACTGCTAAGTGATAAGGATTAATAAATGATACAGTTGCACCATGGGGCATGCGTGTATTTTTCTTTCTTCCTAAGAGGGTGTTTGGCTGAGCTTATAAGCTCTTAAAAACAGCTTATAAGATATTTAAGAGCTTATAAGATGTTTAAGAGCTTATTAATTTTTTTCTAAAAGAGCTTACAAGCTCTAAAAAAAAGATGTCAGAGAGCTTATAAGCTCCTAAAAAAAGTACATTCACCCCAACTTTTTTTAAAAGAGCTTAAGCTCTTTATTTTAAACATTCAAAAGACAAAAAAATATACTTAATAATTTTATAAGATATAAAAACATTTTATAAGCTTAACTATCTTGTTTTATCCAAACATTTTCACAGATTATTTTTAAAATAAGATCTAACATCTTATAAAATGTAGGAGCTTATAAGATGTTTAAATAAGCTGAGTCAAACTCTCTCTAAGTCTCTTCCTATTTTTCCCCTTTAGACATGTATGTGCAGATTAAGCTAATTGTCTTAATTACTCATTTAAGAGAAGAGTCTTTGGTGAACAAATTAATTTCACAATCAGATCCGAAATAGAACTACATGGAACCAAATTTGGATTCTAACCCTAGTCATAATTAAACAGTTTGAATCTTATACTTTTTTGGCGTTTAAATTAAATATTTTGTCACAAATTTTAAAGTTAGTTATTGACTCAACATATTTTTGTTACACATAATACATCTTTAAATATTAATTTATTCTAAAATATAGTGATTGATCACTAGGGCTACAAATAAATCAAGTCGTTTGCATCGATTTGGAGCTCGATTCAATAAAAGCGCATTTGAACTCATTTAATGAGGCTCATTAAATTTAATGAACAAAACTCAAGATTAACGATATTCCGCTTGTTAGCTCGTGAGCAGGCTCATTTATAATGAACTAGCTCAAATAATTTAAACTAATACTTTGACTTCAATTTAATTTTATACATTCACTTTTGATAAATATAAAAATATTTAGATAGATTTTAGTAGATATATTATGGCCTATGGGTTTTAGAAATATATATTTTATTATTTATAATTAATTGAAGAATAATTATTTTATAATAGATGTTTACAAAGCTCGTTTAGATTCGATTAAATTCGAAAAAGCTCAAGCTCGATCTAATTTGACTTTTTATTTTCAATTTGATTTTTATTTTCCTTTTCTGGAATGGGCTTTGCAGCAAGGACCCGCAGCCCAGTGGATCAGAAATGCTGACCTCAAAGGCCCTGAACACAAGCATGTTTTAACTTTTTATTTCCAGTCTTGTTTTATTTTTCTTTTCTGAAATGGGCTTTTCGGCAAGGTCCACAAACCAGACTGCCCAGTGAATCAGAAATTTGAAGGGGTGTCAATTTGGGTGGTTCGCGGGTCAGAATCAGCTAATTTGAACCCGACATGTTTAATTATTCGTGTTAGAACTTTAAACCCGAACCCAACCTATTTATTTTATAAGTAACTTGAATCCGACCCGTTTAATCCATATAACAAAATTATTTTTATTTATATTTAATAATTTCAACTAAATAAATTTAATTTTTTTAAAGTCAATCACTATAACACACTATTCAATCAATAAAAATATCATAATTCACAACATTAAAAAAGAAGTAACATAATTACATAAATAACATAATATATTTATCATATTTTGTAGGCAACATACAAAATAATAACAACATACATAGTTAAAGAGGTTTTAGAATTTAAGTTTTCAGAACTTATTTTGTTTTTTTGTTTTTTCTTATGATTAATTATTTATCTTTTTTTTAAAATTTACAAACTGGTTAGATGGATTAAGTGGGTCATAACATGTTGACCCAGACTTGACCTATTTAATTGTCGAGTTATTCAGGTTTGAACCGAATCAACTCGGACCCATGAAAAGTTGGATCCATTCCCATTAATTTTGTGTTAAGTTTATATTGGATTTGCGTGTCGGGTCCGAAATTGATACCCCTCGAAATTTGTTCTCTTTCTTTCCCATTTTCATTTTTGTTTTTGTTTTATGCCTTCCCAAAAATGTCGATCTTGTAAACCTATTTCAAAAAGGGCAAAACTGGGGAGAGAAACAAGTGATGGTTCTGGCCCTGGATTTGCAGGATTTCCTTCTCCGAGCTAGGGTTCTGAAGCTCTACAGACAAGCTCTCAGGATTTCACGGAGAGCCCCCGGTGATTCTAAAGGTCAGGCTTTAGCCTTTAACTGAAATTTGTCGTAATTTTGTGCCTGGAAATTGGAATTGCAGTTGCGATTTGTGGCTTTAGCTGCCGAATTTCAATGCTCTTTGCGCAATATGCTCTGTTTTCGTTAATTCATTGTGGCAGTCTTACGTATATAATGTACATTTTCGTGTTGTAATTCGAACTCAGAAAAATCATTTAGGGTTAGTCTGGGATAATGAAATTGGTGTTTAAGACATGGTGACTTGGTGAAGACTTGAACTTGGACTGAATAAATTCTAATTCCAATTTAAATGTGGACTTGTAAACTGCGATCATAGTGTTGGATCTAGAGTTCGGTTGCATACTATGTTCTTTAGTCGTTTATGCTATTCCATAAGAATGTGTTAAGAAAATTTGAAGATAATGTATTTTTCTTTTGTTAAATAAAAGGAACTCATTTTAGGTGAGGGATTGAGGCAAGATCCCTAACCTGTATATTGGGAAATATATACAGAACTCATGAAATCATTATTACAACCAAATCAATTTCTCTGTCTAATCCTAAAAGAAGGAAGTTCTATTAATTTGAAGAGAATGTTACTGTTACTATTTAAATGTACAGCCAGAATACAATACTGAAATAAGTATGGAGACAAAATTGTATGCTTTTTTCATGTTGGGAAATTGATTGGACATCATGAAATCCTTTCTTGTAATATTGGTCAGTTTCCTTTCTAACTTTGCTTGCTTATGATGAATAATCATATTTGTCATGTACTCATGCGTCTATTGGTATTGGTAATAGGATGAAGTGTTACCACCTTTGTTTTGCTTTTTTTGGGTTATTTCGTGAGACAGATCTTATATATGTTGAACCCGTGTGTTGATTTCTTATAGTATTTTACATTTCACTCGAGGTTGAAATGTTGTGTTTTTTTCAGATGAACTGAGACATATGATTAGACAAGAAATGGACAACAACAGGACTTGCAAAGACAAACAGACAATTCGGTTCTTGATTAGTGATGGATTGGAGAGATTAAAGCGGTTGGATGAGACACTTGATATGCAAGGACGTTAAAAACTCCTGAATATATTTGGTCTACTTGTTGTATTGTACATTGAAACTTTGCAAGGTTTTGTACTATTTATTAAACTTAGAATTTATTGGATGGTATTTATAATGAAGATATCAAACTTAGGAAATACCCACAAAGAGATGAGCCTGACAAGTAGAATAAGTATTGCAGTCTGTCCCATATTAGGACCCCTTTTCAGTTTTACTCTCTCCTATAGAAATAAAAAAGTTTTTATACAATTCTTAGTGGTTTCAATTCTATAATGTCATTTGATCGATTGTTTTGATGGATAGTCCCTTGTGCTTGATGCATGCCATTTGATGTTGCTTCCTACTACACGTGATGCTGAAAATAGTGTGAGTAATTTGTTGGATAATGACCCGACACCCATTATTGCCTTCAAGATCATTGATTAATTGGTGAGGGAAAAATATATGTTGCAAGTGACTGGAGAAAATCAATGCTGCCTGCCAAGTGACTCGATGTATACTTGTTTTACATGCTGCCCAAATGATGAGCAGGACAATGTTGATAATTTGTAAGTTGTTCCTGGAAAGAATTCTCTTTACGGATGAGATTGCCAATTTGTAGTATCCTCAATCTCTGTTTGACGAGCTCCTCTAGTCTATTCATGCTCTTTGAGTGGTTCAAAAGTGCCAAGTCGAATGGTTGGTCGTTCCCTTAGAAGAATATAAAATTATAAATCAAGGTGGGTAAAAAGACAAATGTTCACTCACAATTTAAGGATAAATAAATTTCCCATGATGTAGGACAGTAGGAGATTATCTCTTTAAGTAATCCAAATCCCCTTTCAAAGTCAAGAAATACTGCAATAAAAATTTAGCTCATGACAAACCACTAGCTAGTAATGCTTAGTAAGTATAGGAACTGTGTTCATGTAATTTTACAAACATCGTGAGACTTGACTTTTTCATACTACCATGCTAATACTGCAACAGTAGAGTACACGTTTGAACAATAATACAACTCCTATTTGATTCATTGGCTCTCATGATCAGCAAAATACAAAATTCTAATCTTGAAGGTTCTGCTAAGCCAATCGAGCATTGGAGATGCAGTTACTTCCTACAACGGGCGAGTTATGAACTCCCTATCCACCATCTTCTCCATCAATTCCTCTTGTTTCTTCAATTGACCTGCTTTCCTCAGCTGCTGCATAACCATCTCATACACCTTCGGACTAGGTCTCAAACACTTCTCCTCAATCATCTCTTTAAAATACTTGTAAGCATTATTCCAATGCCCCATCAAACAGTACATTGTAATAAGAATCTTGTAAGTATTGACATTAGGCTCAACTTCATTCTCACCCATCTCTTTCCAAAGCTTGATAACCATATCAATCGACCTCGACACAGAAAACATCTGCATCAGTATATTATACGTCACCGTGTTAGGTTTACATTTCACATCCTTCATTTTATCAAATAATCGATGAGCAGCATTGACATCCTGGTCTTTAGCTATGCACCTAAAGATCGGATTGAAACTCGATTCGTTTGGTTCACATCCTTTCTTAATCATAGAAGTGAGCACTTTAATCGCCTCCTCTCTATTGTCGTCCTTGCAATGAGTGTCAATCAAAAAGTTGTACGTAATCACATCTGGCTCGCAAGAAAGCCTCCTCATTTGATTATATACTTGCAGCACCTTTTCGGTCCTACCCGCCTTGACAGGAACACGCATTAGATTATTGAAAGTAACAGCATTTGGCTCACACCCCACATCAAGCATTTCAGCAAACACATCGTGTGCACGTGTAATTTGCCCGCATCTACATAATGCATCAATGACAATAGTGTAAGTATACACACTCGGTTTAACCCCGGCGGTTTTCATTTCGCCAAACACCCTCTCCGCCTCATCAATATTACCCACCCGACACCACCCGTGTACTAAGCTCGTATACACCACAACATCAAGCTCGAATTTATGCTTCAAACTATCGAAAAACGCTTGCGCCTCAGATGCACGTCTTTTTCGACACAACATGCCAATCACTATGGAAAATGACTTCGTATCAGGTTCACATCCATAATCCTGCATCCTATTAAACGTGTGCACTGCTTCAGCAGCCATCCCAGCACGTATATACCGCCGGATCAGAATTGAGAATGTATCTAGCGAAATCTCCATATTTTGCGATTTCATTGAATCAATTAAATGCCAGGCGACATCGAATTGGCGTACCTTTCCAGAAAGATCGATCATTTCATTGAACAGCTCTAGAGATAGAGAAGGCTCCAACCTTGACGTGGCCCAATTGAAGAAGGCGAGGGTTTGGGGGTACGGAATACCATGGCGGGGGGCGGCGCATTTTTCTATCACATGTCGGGCGACGGCAGGGGATAGAGATTGAACGGGGGAGATATTCGAGAAGTCAAAAGAGAGAGAGGGGAATGCAACATTAGGGTTTAAGGGGTTTTTAGGGTTTAAGAGGAGGTTGGGGTTATTGCGGTGGTGGTCTTTAATTAACGAATAGAAGTTATTGGCGATAAGTGTTTCGTCGGCGGAAAGCTTAGCGGCGGGGACTGGGGCAGGGGATCTTTCGTCGCTTTCTTCTCCTGTAACGATGTCGTTTTGAAGGACGATTGCGGCGGAGGATGAGGAGTAGAGGTTAACGGTGTTTCTGCATATAAGTGAGATAAAATTTAAGCTTCGGTTTGAGTGAGCAAGCGCCATTGAAGCTGCTTCTGCTGGAGCTGGGTTCAAAACCACCAAATAATGCCATTATGGGATTCGGGCTTCAGGGTTTTACTACATACGGTCCATCTACTCGGAGTCTATTTTCCAGGCCCAACTCAATATTGTTTTTGTCCAGGTCCATCCCATTAGCCCAAAAAATGTAAAATAATTAGGCCCAAGGCTGAAACTTTCTCACACAACCGGGAGCGACGAAAATAACAAGGCAAAGTAAAGGAAAAAAAAAAAAAAAAAAGAAAAATGAAGACCGGAAATCACCGGGCCATCAGCGCCGCCGTGCGCCACCTCCGGGCCAGCAAATCCGTTCCGCATCTCCACAATCGCTTATTGCACAACGGCCCCGATACTATTGACGAACTCCTCGACCGACACATAGTCAAGAACGACACAAAGCACCTCAACGACGACGAAAACGAAATTCTAACTCGGCAACGGCTCACCAGCACTCGACGCGAGGCGTTGAGTCTCTACCGAGACATCATCCGGGCAACCCGGTTCTTTATGTGGCCCGATTCGCGAGGTGTCCTGTGGCGTGACGTTTTGAGGGAAAATGCGAGAAAGGAATTCGATGAGGCCCGGTTTGAAAAAGACCCGGAAGTCATAACGCGGCTGCTCATCGGAGGAAGGGACGCGGTGCAGTCGGCGCTTGATAAGCTCGTGGAGAAGCAGAAGCAGCAGATTGAGAAGGAAAGAAATGAATCCCATCGGCGATGATTTAAATGGTAATAGTTTCCGATTGGATTCTGTGTTTCATGATAGCATTTTCTCTCTGGAATTGAGGTCTTGAAATATGAATTTGAAAATACTCCTGTTCAAATTTGAATGTTGGGTTTTCATGAGTTCTGATTATAAGGATGCAATTCTAGGTATTTGAACACCGGGTTTGATCCTTTTTAGGCAATGTCCTTTTTAATGTTTTAGGTATTTTGTGAAATTTTTTATGTTGGCTCCATGTTTAAATGGTAATCTGGAATCGTTGAACTCTTGAGTTTAGTTTCAGGGCGATGGTTTAGGATAGAGATACTTTGTGGGAGAAGTAGGTAAGAGGGCTGATGATAAACAGAGACAATGATGTGTAAGAATGGGAATCTGCATACATTGTGATATGAATGAGAAGCTAGAAGCTAGTGCCTGAAATGGAATTTTCTGGTGAATGAAGAAGATATCCCCAGAACTAGTTGAAGTTGATGAATCTTCTGTGTTGATGGCCTTGCTGCAACATAACTATCTAACAACTTTAAAGTGGATTATTTTGAATTATTCTTGCCAGTGACTGCTCCTGCTGCCATAATCCTAGAGAATCGTGCTGTGAGATGCAATGCATTTGCATGCCTGCCTCTATCCATGTCCACTCTTAAAAATAAGGAAGAAATAGAAAAAGTTAGACGAGGATCTCATTGCCTGGTGGATTTTTAAGAGTTAGAAACTATTTAGTTGGAAGCGTATATTCGAAAATAATTAATTGGAGTAATTGAGTTCCATAGCATGTTTCACTGAAATGATGTGAAAGAAAGTTCCTAATGAATTTTTTTCTAGTAGCAAGGCCATTACTGGATGCCTATGTAGGATATCAGCTATAGCTCAAACAGGAGCAAGAGTCCCGACCCAAATGATTTTCTTTTACTTAGAAGAGGAAGGGCTTTCAAAATTATTGTCATTAGTCAGGTTCTGTTTAGATTTTATCCCTTGAGAAAATGCTCTGCTTGAGAGTTAGTGCATCTTGGCATTCTAATCAAAGCCAAAATCTTACAATGTTATATTCATGAAAGCGGTTAATAATTAAAATAAAAAGTAACTGAAATTTAATATTCAAATGCTCGTATTATGGAGAAAGGATGAAATTCTCTAGATAGTTGAGCTAGATTGAACTGAAACAGCTTGCAAGTTGGCTTAGAAAGTGAGTTCTTTGATCGACTCAACCAGAGATCCTTGAGAATGGTGGTCTCCACATTTTGGCTTGAGATGTTCTCTGATCTGTTCTGAGTTTTCGAGATTTCACAATGACGCAGATGTTGTTTTTAGTTCAGTGACATACTGTTGCCCCTTAAATGCAGTAACATGCTTTTATTTTCTTTGTGTAATACATCATATAGAGAAACATGCTTGGCTTGAGATGACTAGTTGCTGGGGCTCATAATCTTGAGTCCGAACTTATTTGCGGGTGAACTTTTAGTGACCAGATGGTTTATATCCTATATGGTTATGCATATGAGTGTTGCGGAACAGAGACACTCATGTCCCTCCATAGCAGCTCGAAAATATGTTGATTAGTATATCCGGACGCGAAAGTAAACACATCTTTGATGCTACAATGCTATTTGTTTAACATATCAGTTGCACATGATATATTATTTTCAAAAATGTTAATGCTTGCATGAATTGCTCGCTTTACGAATTTTTGGTTTTAGTTGGTGATGCATATGACTTTTTTATCAGGTTTATCAAAGGAGTGATGAGCTTATAGCATATGCAACTAATTGTCGTCATTTTGTATGGATACAAAAGCCTGGTGGGTGCCAATAATTTTGATCATCCTTACAAGCACACCATTAGCATCAAAGCCCTGCCTGCAATTAGCAAATTGATGGTAACTAGTCTTGCCGCTGTTGTTGCATGTAAAATTGTAAAATAGTCCCAGCTTTCCTAGTTATTTACTAGAGAGTTTATTAGTTTGTATTAATCACTTCATGTTTCTAATTCATTTATCTCTTTCTCTGAACTTTTTTCTTCACAAGGGAAAAAAGTAAAGTCCCACATGTTGGGTTTGTCATAGAAATTGTGTGATCATAAATTTGTAACTGAAATCATTTTATTTCAACGCTTTGGTTGCCTTGCCTCTTTCTCTTAATTTGTTAATGCTTCTGGGCCTCTGGAAACACGCCTCTATTTTAAGCCCAATTCAGTCTGAAACGCAGACCTTGCTTCTTGGTCAAGGGAGTTTGTAAGACTGGGCTGTCACAGGCCAATGGGCTTTTTGTTTTGTAGGGAGTCTGGGAAGCCGAGTAATATGTTATTTTTGGTGTTTATGAGACAATAGGAATTGTTAAAATAAAATTTTAAAATTTACATATGAAAAATGAAAGTATAAACTCCCGTAAATCTGCTTCAAATTTGTGAGGTTTTTGAGTTTTGGATATATATATCAAATATGGCATTTTGACCCAACAATTTATCTTTTTTCACCTTTAACTTTTGACAAAAACTTGCGTGAGACGGTCTCACGGATTTAGATCTCACGGATTTAGATCCGTGAGACGGTCTCACGGATTTAGATCCGTGAGACGGAGCCTTTACACAAAGTTTTAAAGGTTTTTTTTTCAGATTTTATTTTTCTTAGGGTTTATATTTATTTTTTTAGGGTTTATTTTGTTTCTTGGGTTTATTTTTAATTGATTTGGGTTTTTAGGATTTTTAGTTTTTTTAGGGTTTATTTTTTATTTTTGGGTTTATTTTTGTTTTTCGGGTTTATTCTTCATAGTTCATGTTTTTAGGGTTTATTTTTGTTCCTTCATGGTTCATTATTATTTTAAATTTAATTTCATGGTTCATGTTCTCAAGACGGAGCTCTTAGGAGGTCCGTCTCACGGATTTAGATCCGTGAGACCATCTCACAAGAGACTTGCTCTTAACTTTTTATAAACTTTCACAAATACCCCTTCTACTTTCTTTCATCTCTTTCCAAATTCAACAATCTCCCTCATTCTCCAATTCAAAAGTCTCTCTCCATCGTATATACTCTCTTCCCTTCTCCTTTTTTTTTTTTTTTTTTTTTAAGTTTGTGTATTTCTGGGTATGCATGTTGTGTTTGTGTACGCGTATATTTTCTAGGTATGTTTATTGGTTTGTATGTATTTTTGTAGTTTAAACTACCAGATCCAATAGTTCGAACGACCATACAAGTTGTTTGAACTATCAAATCCGATCGTTCGAACTATCAGACTGGTATTTTAAATAACTGGACCTGGTGTAAGTCCGATCGTTTAAACTACCGGTCTTGAGGATTAAACAAAAATTAAGTTGTTTTATAGAGACCTCAAAAATTAAAAACACAATACCCAATGGACTTTGTTTTCCAAAATTTTCCCAAAAAAATAATTTAACTTCTAAAAAATTAAATAAAAGAAACATTGTTTTTTTCTCCTTTCAGATTCTATTTCTACTCATAAAGAGATCTGTTAGATTATATAATCAAAGTGTAATTATATAAATTATTGATTTATATATATTTTTCTTTTTTATAGGGGGTCTTTTTTTTTTGGACATGGTTCCCCCAAAAGTAGAAAGAACCGACACTGCTAATTACAAAAATACATAGTCCTTTTTTTGAAGTTACAATTACCTTGATATTTATTTTTACATTACAAAATTGCACATTAATGTTTTCATTTTAGTACTAATTCCGAGAGGAGAGGATGATAGGATTTGAATCTCAGATCTCTAATTTGGACTTAGGGATGGCAAAATGACCCGCCCCGGCGGGTAACCGCCATGCCTCGTCCTGTAACCCGTGGTGGGGCGGGGCAGATCTGGGTATCTCCTCCGCCTCGTGGATACCCGTCTTGCCCCGTCACGTGCTATTTTTATTTTTAAATATAAATAATGTATATTTTACATGTATATTATATAAAATAATATTGTTTTATGTATTTTAATATTATATTTAACATATATAATGATAAATTTTATAAACAATGTGTATTTAAAATACAAAATATAATATTAAAAATTATTAATAATATAAAATATAAGATAAAAATATTTTTTAAAAAAATCAACACGGGTCGCCCCGCCCCGCCCTATTGACATCCCTATCTGGATTAGAGAGTTTTAACCACTTGATAACTATTTAATTTTCAACTCACTTGTTATCTGTTATATTGAAATCTGTGAATATTTGTAATTTTAAAAACTAGCAGAGAAAATACATTTTGAGTGCGAGGTCCAATGCATTTTTAGTGTTCACTGAACACAGAAATTACGCAGAGATTATACTTATTAGTACTCGTGAGAAGCTGCAAATTAATTTGCACAACACAACCTCAATATACTTTAGTAATTAATAATAGCTTTGCTCGTCTTACAAATTTCTAACTGGGAGGAGGTAATCACTGAAGAAAACATAAATATATATATATATATATATATATATATTACCCCGTATCACTCTTTTAACATTTAACAAAACTAGTTTAACTAAATTCATTGGTCACAAGTAAAAATAAAAACCGGAAACCAAGTAACCAAAATCTCTAGATTATGGTGGTGGCTAGGGCCGTAGCCAACACACCAGATTCCCTAGTCAACTATTTTTTTTTCCTTTAGTCAAAATATATAAATTTTTCTAAAGCAGTTCTTGTAGTAGTGAACATTTGTACTTTTGGAGCAAGTGATTTTTGTTAGTCCAAATTATGCTATATCCAAGGGTTGTGTCTTTCCTCTTGGAAAATCAATTTGCTGATGATGTCTTTTTCAAATTATGTCATATCCAAGGGTTGTGTCTTTCACATTGTTGACAGTGTCTTCTTCTTGGAAAATCATTTTGTTGATTATGTCTTCTCATTTGATCAAATGGTGCGAACATTTGATGTCTATTTGACGGAATGAATTTTCTTTGATTGTTATTGCGCCAAATACCTATCATAAAATTGTCTTGTGGTACTCTCAAGTGTTTGAGTCCTTTGAGATTAGTATTGAGACTTTTAGATCTCCAATAATAATTAGAACTATTTTTAACCCGACAAGTATTAGTCGTGTGACCATTTTTACCACAATTAAAACATGTAATAGTTCTAGAAGCATAATGATTAACATGCATAGGTACTTGGTTCTTTTTCATATCATTCATAGCATTAGGCTTATAACCAAGTCATAGTTTCAAATAATCACAACATTGAACATCAAGAATTTTGGTCATTTTATCGGTACTCAAGTTAAATTTTAACATATCCTTTTTCATGCAATCAATATCCTTAACAAGACTACTATTTTCTTTTTCAAGATTTATAACCTTATCAAGTGTGGTAGTATGAGCACATGAAAGTGATTCATATGAAGTAAGTAAACTACCCTTTCATTTTTCATAGTGTTCAATTCCTTTTTTCAAATTTTTGTATTTAAATAGCAAGCTTTGGAATTCATTTTGTAGTTCATCAAAATCATTTTGCAATTCACCATAATCATCTTGCAATTCATTACTAAAAGAAGTAGAAGAGTTAGAGCGTACCTCCTTATCTTCTTCGATTCTCATTAGACATTGCTCGGCTTCTTCATCATTGGAGGTTGTAAGAGGCTCATCCCATGTTGTTGGATTTGATATTGTATCCGATTGAGAAGTAGATGCTTTTGAATTTCTCCTTTAATTTATGTATACTTCATGGATGAGAAGATTTCCAATAAGCTCATCAAACTTGAGAGTCTCGAGATTTTGTGCTTTCGTAATTGCCGTCACTTTTTCCGACCATGAACCGGGAAGAGCATTTAGGACCTTAGTGACCTTATCTTCTTCGGATATATCTTTCCCAAGTGCTGCAAGAGGATTGGCAATGTTGTCAAGCTTTCCACCATTTTTGAAATATTTTCACCATCAAACATAATGAAGTTTTCAAAATCTTTAACAAGCATAGTTTTTCTAGTTTGTTTAACTTTCTTTGTACCTTCATAAATAATTTCTAATTTTTCCCAAACTTCATGTGCCGACCTTATGCCTCTTATGCGATTATATTCGGTGGCGGTAAGAGAATAATGTAAAATATTTAATGCCTTACCATTTAGTGAGAATGACTTCTTGTCGTTTTTATCAAATTCCTTGAGACTTTTGGGAGCCAAGGTACCATCCTCTAGTTTCTTGGTTGGTTGATCTTTTCCTTCAATGACCGCATTCCAAATATCGAACCCGCATCCTTGTAAGAAGCATTTCATTCGGTCTTTCCAAAAGGCATAGTTGTTGGCGTCGAAAAGTGGTGGCTTGTTGGTGGAGGCACTAGTGGTGAGGTAGCTTTCGTTTGTAGCCATGGATCTTTCCTCTTTACTCGCGGTGTGGAACGAGCTTGCCAAAGAGTTTGGCTTTGATACCACTTGTTAGTCCAAGTGGCTACGATAATCTATAGGGGTGAATAGATTTTGCCGATTTTTCGCAATTCGCCCTCTTTTTTGAATGATCAAGCAATGACAAGAATGAAGGTGCGGGAAAATAAACAACACGCGTCGATTTATAGAGGTTTAACCCACCTAGGGCCTAATCCTCTATCACCCCAGTATCTCCGGGATGGATTTCAAAAAGAAAAAAAGATTTTATTAATAATTACCAAAATTATTACAACTTCACCTTAAAGAGTACCACACTTTTCTTACAACACCTATTTGAAGATTACCACAATCTTCATAGAAGATTACCACAATCTTCTAGCTACGGCACCTTGTGAAGATTACCACAATCTTCCACCTTGAAGAGCACCAAACTCTCCAATACCTCGAAGAACACCAAACTCTTCCACAAGAAGATTACCACAATCTTCTTACACCTAACACCTAAGATCACCCAAGTGTGCTCTTACCAACAAGAACACTCACAATGATATTTTGTGTCGAATGACAAACACAAATTCAAGATTACAACTCGATAATAAAGTATACAACTTTGAAGTACAAGTGTAATCAAGAATCAAGTCTAAACCTCAAGATGTGAAAGTGAAAGACCTTAGGCTATTACAACAAGAATGTGAAATTTGAAAGCTTAGAGAAATTTGCTGATTTTCTTGTTGTGTTGTTTGCTTTTATTGTTGTTTCAAATCTTCCTCTATTTATAGGAGAGTTTTCAAGATTGGATCTCCAACATAGGCTCCTCCATCTTCACTTTAAGATCACAAGATGTACAAATAATGTACAAAAATGACAAAGTAGATCTTGCTGATAATGTCTTGTTAACGGTTTGAATTTGCTTTCAAAAATAACATAGGTCGATCGGTTGACCTGTAGAAATTTCGAACGATTGAAAAGTAAATCAGGGATTCAGACACGGGATGGCGGGGGGTTGGACCGGTCGAAGGCTTGTTCGACTGGTCATCCACACCTTGGACCGGTCCAACAAGGTCAAAGATGAAACAGAAAGGAATTCTGTAAAATGCCACATTGCAGACACCGGTCGACCACACCGGTCGACCGGTCGACCCCCTTCAAAAATATTACAGTTTCGTTTTTGTTTCAAGTTTTGACTTTCAGGCACGGGTTGTCCTCTGGGGCGGCCGGTTGACCTCAAAATAGAAGTGTTGTCCAATTTTTGTCGAAAATAAACTTCAAGAAATACTCCAAAAAATTAGTAAAAATATTTTGAATCAATTAGGAGTATTTAGACAACATTTATGAACATTGTTTTGGTGTAAAAACTAAGTTAAACAAAATCATCAAAATCATGATAAAAATATTTATCGAATAATTTTATTGTAGCGGAAGCAATAAGTAGTTGAGAATCAGAACTTTGTTGTGTTTGCAAATAAAAGTTAAAAGTTGGTAAAGTTAAGAGAGAATGGTTGATGAATAAGTTGTAAAAATATTTTGTTTATGTGGAAAAATCAAATTAGAAGTAGAATCAGAAATATATCTCTGCTTTTAGATTCTGATTACTATTTTAGTATTTGTAAACACTCTCCCAAAGAGTTTAGTTTAAAAACGAGAATCAAATCTTGCATAAAATATGGAAGTTGGAACCGAGTTGGCATGCTCATTTCCAGCATCTTCGGTAATATGACCAGTAACATATTACGAAGGAACTTTATTACCCTTACTAAACCAATTAACAATAGTTGCCCAAATAATATTTTTAATCTGAAAAAGGCATTTATATTTTCATTAACTCGGTAGGTAATTCACTGTAAAAAGAAAAGAAAAGAAAATATTTGTCATGACCCCTAGGCCCTATATTTCTTCGAATTTTATTATATAATACGCACGGACCTTTAACAATAGAGTCATAGAGGAAAGAATATATTGGGGATTTTGTGACATACCACGTCAAGCATAACTTAGTAGTTTTGGGTAAATCATTGTTTGAGTTGTATACTTGTATTACTGATATATTGCATTATTCTTTTCAACCAAATTTTATTTTCAAACAATAATTACATGAAAAAATTATAAATTTCATATTTATATAAAAATTATATTAATTTTGAAATTTTATGAAATTAAGTAGGTAGCTAACTCCATAATTGTTTCAAATATTATTAAGTGAATGTTATATGTATAAGATGAGTGTGTTTTTTTTTTTTTTTCAAAAAAACACCAAACCATCAAACACGGTATGAATTTTAGCACCTTTGCACAACATTATTTTTCTCACTTTTACACTTCACAATTTGACCAAAACTTTTGAAAATAGTCATTCATATATATATATATATATATATATATATATATATATTTTGGTTCAAATGAGATCACCGTCCCTAGGTGAGACAGTGTGAACTCATCTTACACATTGATCTTAAAAAATGAAGGGATGTGATTAATTCAATTTTTTTCCTGATTTCCGACATTTTAAGGGTAATTTCATAATTTTGTAATTGAAATCAATTATCCCCAGCATTTTTTCTGGTATGTTTGATTTTCTGTAATCGTTTCTATGGGGTGAGATTGTAACCGTCGGATTTAATGGCATTAATTAAGGAAACAATTTTCTTTCCAATTTTTTATTTTACAGTATAGTTAGGGTTCTTATGCTGCTTAATTAGCTATTAAATGATGCATATTTAGTTATTTTTATTGCATTGTTTTAAGATATACTGCATATTTGTTTTGGGATGTTACATAATATACTGCATGTTTAGTTATTCCACACTACATAGATAGTTTCTAGATAATGCATAGTTAGTTGATTTTGCTGCATAGTTTATGACGCATTGCATAGTTGGGTATAATGTACTGTATATTAGTTTTTTAACGCGGCATAGATAATTTTCAGTCAATGCATATATAGTTGATTTTTGTTGCATAAGATCAAATATGTAATATCATATAGATATATGCATCCTTTCATAAGTATCTAAGCATCAGTTTATAAGTATCTATACATCATTATATAAGTATCTATGCATCATCTTATTCGTAAAAATTGCAGTTTTTTAAGAGTTGATGTTAATGGCTAGTTTCGAGTTCTCCATCGATGTCTACACTATTGATGTTGTTGGATAGAATTTTTTCTACGGCTGATGATTCATCATCATGATTCGAACTCACATATTCGTTATTTTTTTATTTGGAACATAAATCGCATCTTCTTCACTGTTTTTTTTTCTAGAGAGAGGGAGAGAGAGAGAGACACATGAGATTGAGAGATGCATGAGAGAGAAAGAGATTTGATTCTATTTTTGTAACTACTTTGTTATGTTATTTTACCATACTACCCTTATGTTAATTAAATTAATGTTTTAATATATTTTTATCCATTAAATCATATCCATTGATTAATAGTTGGGGATTGTTGAGATTAGTCCATTGATTATTGCGTTAATGGTTGGAATGAGATAATTTTATCTTTCCTCTTTTTTTGTAATGTTATTTTGTTATTGTTTTTTTTATTATTTGTTCTTATAATTAAACTATCGTGTGTGTGTGTGTATATATATATATATATATTTGCAGGAAACAGGGGCGGAGCCAGGACAACTGGTAGGGGGAGCCAAAAGTAGGGGTGTCAATCTTGTCGTTTTTCGTGTTCGGGTCGTGTTCTGACACAGATATTATAGGTCTGACACGAACCCGAACACGACCCGCTTAATTATTTGTGTCAAGATACACGACACGAACACGATCCATTTATGACACGAATAACCCGACACGACACGAAAAACTTATATAATTTAAAGTTGACACAAAAAAAATGGACAAAAAATTAAAATTACAAATAAAAAATACATTAAATATTAAAAAAATATTAAATTCGTATTAAGTTCGTGTCGAGTTATCGTGTCGTGTCAGAAATTGATGCCTCTAGCCAAGAGTAAAAAACAAAAGATGCCATTTGTGTATATATACAAGATAATAAAGTTTATATATATTATGTATCAAAAGAATATATTAATATTCATTAGTAAATTTTTATAAAATACATCATTAAATTATTAACTTGTTTAGAGTCTCTTTTGCATATCACGAAAACTATCTACAATTTAATTTATCTTTTTTTCATTATTTTCTTTTCAATGTATATTAGCAAATAATAATGAGAAACTCATCTTTTGATGAATAGAAAAGATAATTTTAAGATGATAATAAGATAAAATAAGACCCACAAAATCACCAATTTAACTTACTAAAATTCATGGAATAATTTTTATCCAACAAAATTATGAGGGGGAGGGGGGCAAAATACTAAATAATAAAAATTTAGGTGCTAAAAAGAAAAAAAAAGAAAAAAGTTGGGGGGGGGGGCCCCAAGCCACCATGTGGCTCCGCCTCTGGCAGGAAACATTGATCATCAAAAGTGTAAAGTTGAAAATTCTATGAAAAGCATATTATATCAATTTAGTTGAGGTAAGTTCAAGAATGACCTCTTTTGATGTTTCAGTTACAACTATAGCCTTCCATATTAAAAGAGTTCAAATATTCACTGAAGTTCCCATTATACCCTTTATAACAAAATAAGGAAACATGATTAAATTCGTTCCAGATATCACAGAATATGAACACTTTCAGTTTCTGTCACCTGTTTCATTCGTGGCATTGTTACACCTACTTAGATCCAGTCTCCATTCGGAGGTTTTAAAAGGATCATGTCAGGTTTCCAGCCGATAAACTTAACAGGACATAAAATTAAAAGATCTCTGATTCTATGTTATCAGTTACAAACTAGGTTTACAGGTGAAAATGGAAATAGTCCATTACGACCATATCAGGCCCAACATGCTTCCGTAAAATTAATAAATCCCTTAAAATTCATTCCTTCTTCGACCGAAACAGCACCGGGTGAGATGGCTCGTAATACCACCAGTCGGAAAATTACTACCCCCAGATCGTTTAACAAACAGCTCCTCATTGTTCAACCTCACCCTCAGGGAAGATGATCTGCAAGTTATCCGACTCCTTCAAGAATCGCCAAAGACAACCTGGTTCGTTCGTTTCCTACTCCAGGCGTATAAGTAATTCTTCAAAGGGATAGATTAATAGTACACTATGAACACATGTTGAACAAAAGCCTTTATTTTATTAAGAACTTAAAGAAAAATTTATTACATCAGCAATCTCCTTTTGGGAGGAGAAAACCTGTTTAGCCTCTCATGTATGAGGCTTGCACACTCTTACACATAAACTAAAATTCGAAAACTGAAAACTGAAAAACACTCTGGAAATTCTAAAGCACTCAACTATGTTTACAAAGAAAAATTTTTATTATAGAAGACTTAGGGAGATGTTCGATGCCTTTAGCCTTCTGAAAACTCTTGTTTATATAGAGGTAAGGGTTGCCTCTATTTCTTGGATTCTCCCATCCACTTGCTGAAAGTAGTGGAATATTTTATTATCTTCACATGGCTCGGGTCCCTCCTTGTCTGGTATCCAAGGCAAGTTGATAAAGCTCCAAAGCTTGATGACTCTTCTTTTTCCGTCTTTTATCTAGATGGAATCTTATGACGTCATTGCTTACGTCATTTTCTTGAATTATTAGCATCTTGATTAGTTGGATGCCAATTACTAGATCTGACCCACCTTTTGTCTCTTTGCTGAGTGGGTTATCCTTGAGTCACATGTTTTCCCTAACTTTGTCGGGGATTATACTTTTTTGGTGGTCCCCAAAACTTTGGATACTTCTGTGACTTGTCTTCTCCGTCGCCGGGTCTTCTCCAATCAACTTTTGGCCAGAATCCTTTGCCAAATTCCGGTTCCTTCTGGTTTTGACATTCGGGACAGACCCAAAGTTCCCAATGGCCGATGTGAGCCATATTACAATATTTCCGGCAAGTTTCTTTACTCCCCGGCAGCTTGTTTTTCCACAGAGATTTCTTTTCTTTTCGAATAAGTCTTCTGCGAATCTTGTAGTTTTTCCTATCATAGTATTCAACATGAATGATCCATTCACTGAATTTTGATAAAACTTGAACGGAAACTTGACTTTGTCCATCTCAGTAAGACAGACCCACAATCCCCATGCCCTTCTTGTTGTAATCTGATCCTCGGTGAAGGTCATGGCTAATTGTACTTCTTCTGAATTTGCCTCCTTGATATTTTTTAAGGCTCTTTCATCTGGTCGTCGAAGCCTAATGTAATGGAAGGCTTCATGTCCACCTTTTTCGACGGGCTCTGTTGCTGCACTTATGAAATACAGCTCCAATGTATCCCCTCATTTTAGGCTGTCATTATTAGACCAGCACTCGTAAACTGCTTCCTGGATCCACTTTGGCAATTGCTTGATCTCCGGGAAGACAGGTGAAGTAGTATAGACCGAGGCCAAAGCCCCAAACTCATACCACCTCTTTACTTCTTGTGGGCTGGAAATTGGAAGCATTCAAACCCTTGGATATTTTCTAGAAATATCGATCTTTGTTTTTTTCTGGAGATATCCCTTGTCTGGTAATAACTTTCTCCCAATTCGCCTGGTATTCCTGCCAAGAAGAAGAAACTTTAATCTCATTAGTATCAATCTTAGAATTGCCCATCATAGGCCTAAGATTGATCTCTTCGTCCTTTACCCCGGACGTGCTGGGTTGATGTGATGACTCGGGATTTGACTCCGGAGTATTTTCCTTGGGCCAACATTTCTGCTAGCTTAGGACTTGTGCTAGAGGTACTGGAATCCTCTACTACAGGTTGGGGAGCCCTGCGCTCTAAACGCTCCGTTTGCTTAGTAGCAACCCGGAGGAGTGGCCCCTGAAATGCCGTTCTCAACTGAGAGTGAGACCGGACACATGCTCGTATATGATCGGTCACTTTGTCCCGATCATTCCTTTGTAATTTCCTACCAAATCAAAGATTGATGATGACCAGGGTATCAAATTCTCGGAGTAGCATTTCAAGCCGGTCTCGAAGATGTCTTGAGGTCATGAGGGATGGAATCGCCTTCAATTCCTCCATCTCTTGTTAGAAAATCTACAAGAACATTTTCATGAGATTTTATAATGACAATATCATAATCATAATATTGACATTCAGCTTGCCATCTAAGTATCCTAGCTTTTTGGTTTTGATTCAATTTTGTTTTTCAGAAAAGCTTTTACACTTGAATTATCAATTTTTAAGATAAACTTTTTAGCCAGTAGAAATAAAGACCATTTTTTGAAAGCCTTTCTGACTGCAAGAATTCTTTCTCGTTGATATGCCACCGAGTTGCTTCACTGTCTGTGAATAGACCGCTGTAATATCTGCATGGCACTTCTCCGTTTGGTGTGGCCTTTGTAAGAACTGTTGTCCACCAATAATCACTGGCATTTGTGTAAAGAACCAGTTCATCTTCATCCTGTGGAATTGCAAGTTTAGGAAGCTTTTTGCAAACTTCTTTAAGCTGCTTAATTCATTCTTGATGTTCATTCTCCCATTTGAATACTGCATCTTTTTTAAGCAATGGGCTAAACACCTTCCTGTAATGTGCTAGATTGTTTATAAACATCCTAGCAAAGTTAACAACTCCAAGAAAACTCTGAAGCTGCTTCTTGTCTTTATTCATCCATCTTAATATGGTAAAATCCAGATTTACAATCGAACTTCGAGAATATCTTGGCACCTTTGATGCAGTTAACCAGATGTTCTCTGTTTGGGATATAGTATCCGTCGAACTCCAAAATATTATTAATCCCTTTGTAATTAATAACAAGTATTGGCTTTCCTCTTTTGATTTCTCCATGGTTTCTGACTAAGAATCCTGGACTGTTGTATGGAGAAACTCCTAGTGAAATCAACTTAAGGTCAAGATGTTCCTTAAGTATCTTCTGCATATCCTCACGATCTTCCTGGTTCATAAGGATTGGTTTGAATCTCACGAACTCGTACTCCTTTCCTGGCTTAACCTTTAAGGATGCTTTGAGCTCGTTCTTGTCCCACCATGCCAAAGGATCTTCATTATAATTCCTTTGGATCTTCTTCTTTATATCCTCGAGTGATATTTATTCCTCAAGAGTCACATCACTCTGTGGGCTCTCCATTAGGCTCATCCATAGTTCTGCAATGGCTTCTGGAGTAACTCGTTCTTCTCATTGTACTCTGAATGAATACAAGTTATTATCCAATATTTTCTTATCCTTTCGGCTTCCAAATTGTCTATAGGATAATAACGTTTCACCAAATTTCCTTCGATCCACCATCTTTGGATTACGAAGTTTGGCTTCATCACCACGCTTGCTGCGAAAATTAATAGACATTTTTCTGTAAAATGCTTCCCGCAGTCTCTGGACAATGATATTATGATCACATAATGTTGTGAAAATAAGTCATCTTGTCTCATTTTCCTGTGTAAATCTCTTGAATGTTTGTAGGAAATTATTTCCTAGCAATACATCTGCTCCTGTATCATGGAAATAGATTGGTGGCGTCTTTACTTTGTACCATGGGGTACCGCATGCGCCTCCGATCATGATTTCTGCTTGTTTAATTCCCCTATTAAGGATAAGAATCCTTTTAGAGAAATCTCTTCCTGCAATAGCTGGTAAATCTTCTTCAGTTTCTTTGGGAAAAACATACGGCTTTGCAGTACATATTCCGACACCTGAATCAATATAGGCGGCGAAATATTCGGCCTTGTATTCAGCATATAACATTCCGATAGAAATGTATGTGGAGAATGGACTAGTGCTCATATGATTCTGTATCTTTTATCTGCCACTGTGAACTCCATTCCGTCTTGTAATCTTTCCCAAGGTTTATGATCCTCAAGAAATTTAATTCCCAGTATTAATTGCTCTGGGATTTTCCCTGCAACTCCTGTGATAGTAAGCTCAATTTCTCCTATCTTCAGCTTCCTTGATACCTTCCAACTATTGGTCATTGGAGATAATATAGAACATCACAAGGAAAAATATTATCCTTTTGGTGATGTCGAATATTACTTCAACTTCTCGCCATCCTTCCGGACATTTCAGCTCTCATGCTGTTTTGAAAACATCTGGGATACGCTGAACTGTACTTGGTCTCATTTCTTCCCAACGACTGCTACTCACTATTATGTCCTATTGGAAAGACATCCTTCTGGGCTCAACTCTGAGACTTCGACTTTTGTTGAAGACTGGTTGATCTTGTATTTTCATATCGATCTCCTTGATAGTTGGAGATTCAATGGTTTCTGGTAAAACCACCCTGACAAAGTCCTCAAAGATTCTTGGGACTTCAATAAATTCCTTTCTCAAGAATACTTCTAAATGATGTGTATTCGAGAGAGCATATGATATCTTGTATGTGATCGAGTAGGGTCTGTTCCCTTCTTTCATCAAATCATCTCTTTTGAAATCTCGATGAAGGGTTAGGATTCTATTGAAATCTCGATCTCCCAGATTGTATGCAATTCTAGGATAGACATTAAATGCTAATTTCCCAGCATATAAATTTCCTGTAACCGCTCCAAGGCATGAAACCTTGAGGTGCGAGATTCGTTTGTCAAAGATAGCCAAATTGAGTGGCGAATCTATTCCTTCTTTGAATGTTGCCTTGATGATTACTCTTATGGCTCCGATGTGTATCCATGAGAGTGTATTTGCAACTTCTCTTTTGACTCTACTTTTGATCTCATGTATTTCTCTAATAGGGACCAACTGCATTTCGATCAGGTTACCGGTAAACTCCATCGGAATGGCAAATTATCCGGTTGTTACCCTGTGTTAAGTTGGTACTCAATACCAACGTATTGAGTATTCTAGACTAGGATTTTGCGTTGTTTTTGGGTATTTTAGTGTCGTTTGAGTCGAGTTTGTGTCATTTGTTGTCGTTCGAGAATTGGGACTGATCTTGGAGGTCGGAATTGATCAAAAACGATGAAAACATGTTTGGGAGGTGAAGATTGCATTTTAGAAGTGAAAAAACAGAAAAATATCGAGCAAGATCGAGCGCCGCAGCGCCAAAACCCCCGCGCCGCAGTGCGGGGGTCGAAAATAGTACAATGGCATCATGGACGAGGGCGCGCTGCAGCGCCCGGGCCAAGGGCTGCAGCGCACGATGGGGCAAGCATCGAGCAGATTGTCGATTGTTGTCGAGACGACACCAAAGAAAGTGCATACGTAGCAGCGGGTAGCCGTAGCCGGCGCAAGCAACAACAGCAGTGTGTGAGTATGAGCGCGCTGCAGCGCGCCAATAATTTGGTGTTTTCTGTTATGAAACTCAATCTTATCCAATGCCTTTTCCATTGCTCCAATTGTGAACCCATCATAGATCTGAAGCTATGGATCTTCCTTCATGATTCTCATAAGAGTTTTATGAGAAACTGTAGTGTGAGAGAGGAATCCTGACATATCCTCCCTGACCGTCTGCTGAAGAATTTCTTCTTCACTCCGATTCTGAGCTGGAGTCACTTCCATCATCACAATAGATTTCTTCTTCATAGATGCTTTTATCTGAGGGTATATCCTCAAATTGATACACCTGTATAAGATCTTGATAGTAGACAACTTCCTCAATTCCTGGTGTAGCTTTGAACTGTCTGACTCCTCGTTTCTGGTTATCTGGATAATCAGTTGAGATATGTCCTCTTGTTCCGCATGTCCATCAATTACAATCTTTAAAACTTTCATTAGCTCTAGTATGAGCTCGCCTGAAAGTTCTTCTTCCTGGAGTTCTGCTGGTACTTGCTTGATTAGAACCTGATAAGGAGGCTCTACTCCTGCTTGGTGCTGGTCTTTGCCCTGATTTGTAACTTCAAGCCTTTTGTTTTGACCAGAACCTTCTAGGTCTCCATGAAGACCTGCTTCTTTTGCTGCTGCTTCCTCGGCGATATGGATGGCTTCTATCCTTCTTCTTCTTGTGCTGCCTTAGTTGATTTCCCACAACTATTGGGATATCATCATCTACGCAACATAGAGGAACTGCTTTGTTAATTCCTAGTAATCTCTTGTAATTCCTATATAGAGTTGCTTGGTAACACCATTCAGATAAATTGGCCTTTAAAAAGACATTCTTCCTCGCCATCGTATCTAATTCTCGCTCCATCCTTGTATTCTCGATAAGCATTTCTCTCCATGGACTCGGAATCTTTGCAAAGAATAGTCATGAAGCTTCTTTTCTACAATCTTGAATCTTGGATTTCCACCGGTATTCGGTGAACAACTTGATATATTCGTCAATATGACAAATATCATGTAACTCAAGGCTATAGAGGGCTTGTTTATATTTTTTTTTTCATCCTCTAATCCCTCAAAATAACCTGTGCCGATAAACTGGATTTTGAATAGTTTTGCCATATCATCGACAACTCCTTTCAGTGATTCTCCTGATGTGACCGCGCTCTTCGTACTTGCATCGGTCATATCCCATGCAATCTTTACAGATCCCTCAATACTCATTTCAAGGAGTAAAATGAATGAATCTTTCGTAAGATCAAGGGTACCTGCTGCAATCCTCATTGCTGATGCCCATTCATCAATAAGGACTTTTCAATTTTTGAAATCTGGGATATCCAGATTTAGCATCAACCCATATGGATGTATCGGATCTAGATGCGATCTTCCATAAGGCGTCTGGTGATTATTTGGCCTTCTAGGAGGTACCCGAGTTCCTACAAGAGGTGATCGAGCTCCTGTTCCTGAAAGTATTTCACTTCCCGTTGTGAAATCTCCAACGTGATGCATTCTCTTGTCTCGGTTTTCCGGATTTGAACCTGCACTTTCCTCAACATTGGGATTAACTGGTGGCGCGGTGGAGGAATTGGTCTACCTTGTGGATCATAGGTAACCAAAGCTGATCCATCTCCTGCGTTCATCTTTAAATCTACATTCTTAATCCTGCGAAGGATTCTGCAAAGTCATGTAGATCTTTAAGATTCATCTTTACCATATCCATCTTATTAATTTATGATGGATTTTCCTTTGATGATAGCAATAAGCTTTTCATCATTCGTCATTTTTCGTACTACTTCGGTTGGTTTCCCCTTTTGATGTAAATAGGGTACTGTCCCGAAATCGATACGCTTCTTTCCTCCAGAAGAACTCGGTTTTGTCCTCTAAGTTCTTGACTCGTTTCTGAATATCATGAAGGATTTCAAGAGTTTCCTTCTGATATTTCACCATCGTCTCCATCTGGTTTTGGATCTGATGAACTTGTGTAGGTAAATGAATATGGTGGTTGCCATAATTCTGCACCATCTTCTGAACTTCTCTAATATCTTTGGAGATCTTAGATGTGTCTGGAAGTATCTCATTCCATTCTGGTACTCCATCAGAAATCATTATTCTGATGAGAATTTTCATGAACTGCTTCTTGGCGATTCATCAGATCGACATATATTATTTGGTTTACTATAAGAAAACTCAGATAATATGCCGCTTTCTTCTGGCAGTATCTCAAGGTTTCTCTATCGGCTCCTGCGCGTTCTTTTTCATCATATTGGTTTTGCCAATTTGCTATCTTGTCTTGGTGATCTTGTGCATACATCGTCAAAATTTGACGATATGTCTTGTAAGGTGTACATCTTGGACAATTGTCCATATCCATATTCTCGGAGTAATTTCTCCTCACCAATTGTTAATTACACGAATATAATAAATTTAACTAAAAGTTCTTAATAAACCTAGGCTCTGATACCATTTTTACGACCCCTAAAACCTTTAAAATCATTAGTTTGCCTTCAACCTTGTATAAGGGGTATTTTGGGGTTTTATCAAATAAAAAGGCTATGCTAAAGTTGAACATGGACTTTAAAATTAGGTCATTTCTAATATTTTCCCAATTTAGTTTCTCATTTGTCCGATCTGACAAATGGTATGTTTTTTCTATTTATTAAATTAAATTCCATTTATATATTTTTATTTAAATAAATTTTGAATAACAATTTTTTTTTAAGATAGGCGCACATCGTTACGGATTGCATAAATTACCATTTGCCCCGATTTGTATCATTTAGGCTCCAAGTGTCTCATCGATTATTGATTTGACAAATGATGAAGATTATCTTGATCCTTTTGTTAGTGCCATACAAAGCAAGAAAATACATTTAGATAAAGATTTGTCAGTAACTCAATGTAAAATAATTTTTTTGTGAGTTTTTCTATTCGTATGTTAAATATATATTTTTATTTCGTCAAACTAAAGAGATGTTTTATTTAGATTTCTTCTTTATATTCCTTGCTTAGTAACTTTTTTATACTTAAACAAGAAGGATTAGAAAAATTAGTAGAATAATTTGTGGATGTCGAAATGTGCCTGTAATAGGATATCAAATGATTTACAGCTTGGAGATCAACCTTGTGCTCTAGTGGTTGAGACCCTTGTGCTCTAGTGGTTGAGACTTGAGACATGTGTTGTAAAGGTAAATGACCCTGGTTTGATCCCATTAGAGTGCGTGTGTCCCCTCCCTAAGTTCCCCTCGTTCTACTAAAAAAAATAAATTTACAGCTTATTTTGTCAAGTTCTCTTCATCTAAACCAATTTAGAAATATTTTACAATATTTCAAATTAATTACATATTAAATTCCGACGATGCATTTTTTGCTGATTATGTATTAAGCAATGTCTATCGACAAAAATCAGGGTCAATTTCTCATGTCTAATGTAAGAGTTCCTATAAAAGTCTGTTTTTGATCACATTTAATTGTATATTGATGTGTCCAGAGTTACAAATCCCAAGGATCTTAGAAGTTTGATAAACTATTGTATTTAAAGAAAAATTTTAAAATAATAATTTTTTTCAATGTATAATTAGATTATTAAATTCTATTTATTTAAAAATTAAAGTTTTTTCTGCTAAAACTTTTAGCATGCTCTTATGATTTATTGTTCTATCCTTTAATTTATCTTTATTTGTCTTTACATTTTAACTATCTATTTTTTATTTTATTAATATATATATATATTGTTTTGTAATCTTCCATTACTATATTAATCATTTATTTTTAATCCATTCTTATTTGGTTTTCAAATTAAATAATTTATTAAATTTCCAATACTATATAATTATTTATTTTTAATCCACCGTTATTTGGTTTTACAATTAAATAATTTATTAAATTTAATCTATCAAAATAACTAAAATATTAAAATTATCTTTATTTAATATAATCCGTGCATCGCATGGGTGGACTGTTAGTATCATATAAAATATTAAACTTCACCAAAAGAGACTCACAATTTTCAGCCTTGGTCGGAAATTAAAAAAAATTAAACGAATACATAAACCCTAAACCACATCCACATGTAATTAAAATGTTGGGGTATGTATGCCGATGTGGTACAACCTTCAAATGATAAAGTTTTGTCTGGCCAGAATAAAGGTTGAGGAGCATATAGTAATCGGCGCCATCGTATTATATATAGGAGGGTTATTTCAGTCTTTTAATTTGTTAATATGGGCCGCTGAATGACCCTGATTGTGGATCAGGCGCAGGTAATGGGATGGGCTATCCTCGTGGGGCCGGTTTGGTTGCCCTTAACGGGCTGGATAAGTCCATTTTTATAATTTATCATGCATATAAATGTGTTTGGTTCAAACTAACAAAGCCCTGGAAAATGAAGAGGCCCAGCTCCTAATCCGCAACCAAGTTGGATTCTACATCCCACAACCACCCTCTGATTGCTTAGGCAGAACACTCTGCACTCTATAGCTTCCGACTGGGGCCAACTTTTCGAACCAGGTGCCTAATGCCAACTAGTTAATCTCCTCCATTTCTCGTTTATGAAATTCAAGGTTTCTTTTTGTACACCTAAAAAATCAATTTATTTTACTTATTTGGCAGATGATTTTTTTTTTGTTTATTTTTTTTAGTTGAGGCTTGCTGAGGTTAGTATTAAATTGCATCGTAATATCATGTTTAGATTTTAGATGTGGAGCGTAATGTAAAAATCTTAAAAAGTTGTGTAGTAATACACGCAATTTTGGATGAACAATTTGGATGGACAGTAAACCCTATGCTAGGATATATGTATTTTCTGGCAACAGATCCCCAATTTGGAGTTGGGGCTAGATTTGGTAAATTGTTAAAGAATTAAGGGCACATATGTAAAAGACAGTAAAATGGGTTTCCATTATGGCCCCTACCAAACATGTTATTAGTTGATGAGTCATGATATCGTGAGGTCCAATTAAACAACCAAACCAATTAATAATTTTGATTAATTCCATTAATTAATTAATCCAGCCCATAGCCGTTGAGAACGTAATACATGCCGCCATGCCTTGCCGTTGCCTTTTACTGGGCTAAGTTGGTTTGAACCAAACACAATATTATTTTGGATACGTAATAAAAGTGGTCTTATTCCTGCCCAATAAGGCCTACCAAACGCACCTTATGTTAATTTGCAATCAAACCCGTCTTAAGCCCAATTACTCTGTAATCCACAACCCAACCCAACCCCGATTTTTGTTTCCTAATTAATGCGTTCTAACTTCTAAAGCAGTTTGTACTTTGTGCTTCATCTAAACACTACACTAGTAGATCATCTTGTTAAGACACAGGAAGTAAGAAAAAAAAAAAAAAATTGAAGAAGAAGAAGATGGTTTCAGAGATGTCAAACTCGAAGCCTGCCGATGGAGGCGCAGCTGCGAATCTGCCGCGCACTTTTAAATATTTATTAGGTTTGTTAATTTCACCTCCGTTAATCAATCTCTATTGAAGTCGAATATTTTCACTTTGTGATACAGTATATACGTATATATGATGTGTATGTATAGAGCTACACAGTTTCTGTCAAGGGGAATCCATTCATATTCAATTCCTGGATCGTCAGACACCTCTCTGAAGAAGATTATGCGGTAATTGTATTTTTTTGAGTACTCAATATTTCTTTTTTATTTTATTTTCCTTCTCTTGTTGGGGAGACAATGCGACTTGAGGAAAAGTTCAGTTGTATTTAATTGATAATTTGGAAATTGATTTTTGAATTTTAACTGGTTTTTGGTGGATGCCAGTTGCAAAGACTCAATCTTGGGTCCCCCAAGAAGATTAGATTTCTATTCAAAATACAATCTTTGAATTCAACATGATTGGGGTCTTAGGTTTGTTATGAAGAGATAAATCAAAATTTTCAAAAATCTGATATGTAGATATGTTGTGAATTCATGATCAGTTGATGAAAATAATAAGAATAAAATGAAATCTTCATACTAAAACATATGAACCCTGAAGCAAAAATTTTTAATATGCCAAGTCTCTAAATGATAAACAACAAACTCTTGGATGCAATGCTTTGGATGTCTTTGAGCGCCCATCTTAAACATCCGAGGTGCCCAAACCCATCTATAACCTTTTTCAAAATATGTAAAACAGTCATGCCTCAGACAAAACTCAAAACATGATTATAAATGAATGATCAAAATATAATTTTAGTATCATTAATTACATGTGTCTAATTGACTTCGATGTCCTTTCAGTGCTCTCTTTCGCTCTGTAACGCTTTCTTTTCTTTACACAATGCAGCTGTATGCTGTGCAGTTCCATCTGTTTGTAACCTGTGTATTGTTTCTCAGTAGAGAGGGGTTCAGCGAGCATGCATGAGAGCAGATTTCAGGTGGTACCTTTGAATGCTTCATTTATGCTATTATTGTCTTCACTTTGTATATTTGGTTCATCCTCTTATACCTGTGTTAAGTGGTTGTACCTTTACTACTCTGGAATTACTTGCTTCCTTCTAGTAGTTAATATTGCCATAACATCATGAAGTCTCTGTGTCGTTAAGTCACATATAACAAACCTGTCATATGGTGACATATAACAAACCTTTTGTCATATGGTGGCATAGAGTTTGCTAGATATGTTTGTGAATAAAAATGTTCAGATGGTGTCCTGCTGTAGAATAATTCGATGTGTTTGGAATGTAATAATTTGGTTTACATTTGTTCAGATACCGTTTTTTTTAAAAGAAAAACGGATACATACATTATTGTATTGATATATATATATATATATATAATAAATATTACAAAATATCTGAACTGGTAAAAAAATAAGGGTAAAATTTATTTTACCCCCTTGTACTATTGGTTTTGTATCAAATACCCCCTCTACTATTAAAACCTTCAATACCCCCTATACTAATAAAAGATATATTGATGGACAACAATACCCTTGAAATAAGTAAAATATTTAGTTCTATAATTTTGTTCTCCTACAATTCTTAACTATAATTTTAACTAATCCTGTACTTTAATTAAAACAAAATAAAACAACAAATATAATTTCAATAGTACAGAGAACTGCATTTAATTTTTCTAAACAAATAAATTTACATTACTATCATTATATATATATATATGTATATAATATTTAATTAACTGGACATTAAATTTAGATATTAATTTATCTTCATAGTATTTATATTATATATGATCTAATATAGGTAAAACATATTAACTAATTAGAAATCTACTTGTGAATTGGAAAAGTAAATTTTTTAAAATATTAAACAAAAGAAATTATAATACTCTCTAACAATACAATAATTAATAATTTGATCTAATTTTTACTTAAAATTATCCTAATATATAAATATAATATTAATAATATAAAAAACATATTAAAAATTAAAAAAACATAATATCTCAAACAACTTTATATTTTGTTGTTTTAGAAAACACCTTTTAGATTTTTTATTTTTTGTACTTCTTTACTCAATCTGAATTGCATTAATTTTTAACAAGATTTTCGTATTGATTATATAATTTTAATTTATCTTTCCCATTGAATAAATAACTACATATTGTAATTTAATCCATTAATATATTTCAATTACATATGTGGATCATACATAATAGAAATATATGCAAAATTAAATAAATGTTGATTACTTTTAATTTTAAATTGACTACCTACTTACTAATTAAAGCTATTTATTGAATATAATATTAATATAAATATTTTTTCTTTTAAAACTTAACGTATTTCTATATAATATATAAGTTATATTTATTTTAATTCAATTTAAGATTAATTTTATTTGTAAAATTGAAAAAAAATCGGATCAACGTAATTGATATTTAATTGAAGAGGGAAAAAACATTTATGGTTTTATATTATAGGGTGCAAAGTAAATTTTAATCTTATTTAAACCAAGGGTACTTTTGTCAATTAATATAACTTTTATTGAATTAGGGGGGTATTTGAAGATTATAATAGTAGAGGGGGGGTATTTGATACAAATTCAATAGTACAAGGGGGTAAAGTGAATTTTACCCAAAAAATAAATATTATTCGAATTGACAAAATCCACACTGGTCGGACAATAGGCTTTGTTGGGTCAATTTGGGCCTTATAACCTCAAAAAAAAAAATCAGAGCTTTCAACAATAATTTCATGCTTGGACCATCAAAGCCCAATGACAATAGCCAAGAGTTTAATTTCACTACTTAAGTGCCTTGTGTGAATTGATGAGATTAGGTCACACTTTATCTTGAAATTATCCCCTGGTTTTTCTTGAACGAACTTTCTAAATATTTTCTGCCAGTATATGTGAGTGGTTTAAATTTTATTTCTCGTTCCCCAAATTTATCATTTTTATTTTGGTACGTGTAGTTTTTCAATTTGAAAAACAAACTGTAAAACAAAGCCTAATTAAATAGTTTTTCAAAAAAAAAAATAATTTATTGCCTAAACAAGACAGCACTATAGAAAGCAAATAATAATTGTCGAGAGTTGGCCGCAAAGAAGTTTGTTTCTTATTTTGCAAAATTTTGTTCTCATGTATAAGTTCAGTTGTAATCAAATAATGAGAGTGAGTGAAGAGTGAGGTGGGGTCAATTGAAAAAAAGTAGAGAAATAGGAGAAAAATAGTATAGGGTGAAACCAGTTCAGATACTTTCATGTATAAGTTATGGCATATAAATATCAATACAATAATGTCAGGGATGTCGTTACGTCACATATAACAAACCCGTTTTACATTTGTCGTTACGTCACATATTAACAAACCAGTTCAGATACTTTCATTTTGTTCTTAGAGGGTGCTAAGAAGTTTGCTAAAATTTGGTTTGTTAATAAAAATCTAGTTCAGGGATGGTGTCCTGCTGTAGAATAATTCGATGTGAACTGATCTTATCATATGCCAGTTAAAGTCCATCTCATGTTTGTGTGCTTCTTCCATAATTGCGTCAGTACCTATGTCTGCTACTAGGTGTGCTAGTGCTTGAATGATGGGTTTCTGATGGAAGTATGGCAAATGCAAACATATGTGTGAATTGTTAGTCTTATTTCGTTTTCTGAAATCTGAAAATACTCTGAATGTTAGTTGTATCTTGCAGTGATGATGCTTCAGCAACAGGAGCAAATGCAGCTAAGCTTTTGAAAGTAGCCTGGATGACTTTCCCTCTTGGAATACTAGTCACTCTTGCAGCATGTGTATTCGTATTTTGGTGGCAAGGCCTTAGTTATTCTAGTCCATATGCACAAGCTATCTTGATTAATGGTAAGCTAATGATAACGATCACATTCTTCACAAATAAAAGGGTTAGGTAATTCTCAAATAAAAGGTATTACATCGGATGTATATAAATGCAGGAGTGCTAGCTTAACTATCCAACGGCACAAAAATGCGACGTCAAATAATTTGATCTTTTTTAATTTTAAATCTGGTTGCTGTGTTGGTTGTTTCGTCATCACCTGCTCCATCTGTTGGTATTTATTATTATTATTATTATTATTATTATTATTATTATTATTATTATTATTATTTTTGTTGTTGTTGTTGTTACTGTAAGCATAAGGTATTGCTTTGTTTATTCATTAACTGTCATGTATGACTCAGTTCTTAATTTAGTTTCTCTTTTTGAAATCAATGGATCATTGCATAGATTCTAAAGTTTTGTGCAGCTGTCATATGACTTCTGATCAATTATTTTCCTGGGAAACATAATGATTAAGTGGCATAAAATTTAAGTTCTCTTCCATAAATGCTTCGCTATTGGGTTAAGACTTAGATTTCATCTGTTAATGCATATGCAGGTTTTGCGTGCATACTTGAGCTACTGGCAGAACCGCTATATATTTTGTCTCAAAACTTGGTTCTTCTCAGATTGCGGTTGGTTGTTGAAGCCGCAGCCACTTTTTCGCGTTGTATAGTAACATATATCCTCATCCTGAAGCAACCAGGCCTGGTACATAGAAATGCCTAGTATGCATCGAACTTTAAGGAGTCTTTAATGTCCATTAATAATACTTCAGAGTTGAGCAAGCAAATTGTAAAGCTGTATCATTTCATCTAAAGGAGTCTTTTTACTGTGCTTTATTATTATACTTCAGAGTTGAGCAAGCAAATTTGTATCATTTTATCTCAAGCATGTTATTATTGATTTAGATTATAATGATGGAAACCGTCATGTTTGATCAGGGCGTAGCCTGCCGTGGTAATCCCTAGCTCAACTATTTTTTCCCCTTAAAAATATATATATTTTTTTTTTTTTCCATAGAAAAACGGGACCAAAAAAATTTGCGCCCGGCCCCCTTAGCTACGCCCCTGGTTTTGATTCTGGATAACACTTCTGGATTGGGTTTATGTATATGTGTGTATATGTGAGTAATATGTTTAAGTTTAATAGTTTTGGTTGGGATAGTGGAATGCTAAATGAACATGGTGTAAAACACCAAATTGAAGTCATCTGAATTATCAATCCTTTGAAGCTTCAAGTGAATCTTCATTTCCCTGAGGCTGATTCTTCCTCTTCAATTCAAATTCTCTTCCTGTGTTTGTTTCATTTGTTTTTAGTTCGTTTTTTTGAAAGCCTTTGCCTGCTTCACTGTTTTCATGCTAATCTTTTATCTGTTTTTGTCTCATGTCAGTTTAACTGCAACTGCTGACTGAATCAACTATTATTTGAATTGCAGGAGAAAGCAATTGTATTTTCCCTGTCACAGGTTGCATATGGAGGATCTATTTTCTTAGGTTATTGGGGTTACTTTCTTCTATTTCGAGTATATAGAACTTCTGTTCTGTTTCCATTAAGGTACTATTTTCTTTTTTAGTTCCATTATGTTTAGCTGCAAATATTGTTTAAACAAATACAATATGGAAAACAATGAGAGACTTCTTAGAGAATTGCTTGTCAAAGTTTATTTACAGATTATTTTTTTTTTTTGTTCTGATGTCTGGGCAAATCCTTTATATTTTTTGTCAGTATGTTCCCTTTACCCCTCATGATCCATCCAAATATTTTTGGTTTCCATAGTGAGATTATTAAACATGTAGTCAAAGAAGTCTTTGAGATTCTCTTTTCTTTTTCTTTTTTCTTTCTTTATATGTATTATTCATTTGTAAGATTTTATCTTTTTGTTGGCTGAGTGTCTATTGTAAGATCCCAAAAAATGGCAATCATATACTACTATTGATTTCATTTTAAGTGATGATCTCTGTGCCACTATTTGTCCTTGCTGGTATAAGTATTAGGAGTTAAGCAGGAATTGAAGATGAAGTTATTTATCAGCGCAATATTTTTTCATCATATTTTCCGCTGATAGTATCTAAAATGTGTCATTAGTTCAATGTAACAGATGCTTCTCTTATTTTTTCTTATTATGGAGTAACATGTTTGTTTTCCAATTTGAGTGAAAATGTTTTCAAAAGCAAAAAGGATATTGCTTTCAGTTTTCAGTTTTCTTTAAACTCATAATGTTGTTGCAGGGTAGGAAATACAATGGGTTATGACCGACCACTTGCCAACATGTGTATGATTTTTACTCTTCAATCCTTCCGGAAGTTGATTCTTCAGGAAGGTGAGAAGATGGTCCTTGTATGGTTGGATACACCATATAACCAAGCAGTATATGGACTTGTAGACAAATTAGGTAAGTTAATCATGATTTTTTGCCTAGCATTCAATTTATCAAGAGAGGAAGTTTTTTTGAGATGGATTGCTTGAAATGGATTAAGCATGCAAGTTTGAGCTCTTATAGGGCTTACCTTCCACTATTTAGGCAGTATTCTAAAAGATAACAGCTTAATATCTCAGGGAGCTTAGTGGTGAGGCTGGTTTTTCTTCCATTTGAAGAAAGTTCCTATGCTACTTTTGCAAGGTCTGCATCAGGTTTATATCTCTCCTTTAGTGTATATTTTTCTTTTCATATCCGTGACGTGTGTGTTTTCATATCCTAGAAATGCAGTATTGTCATATCAATTTCCCCTTGCGAACATTGTTGAAATGTTCTATATATTTTAAGTCATTTTCTGAGTAAAAATTTCATTGTATAGGGTTCTATCCATTGTAGAATAATCTACTTGAGTTTTGGATTTTTGTGTGACTGGCTTTAACATCCCAAACTATAACCATCAACTGAGTATGCACTTGTCTGTTTATGAAGCTAATATCAGAATGTAACTTTCATAATTATTGCATATCAGAAATGCTGATGGTGATTGGTTAAATTATCTCCCGTCAAAATTTCAACGTTCTGTTCTTTTTAATACGACATAAATGCATCTATCTTTTATGTTGCTGCTGCTAGTATAACTGTGTTGATCTACTTGTATGGAGTCATTTAGGATCTTGATAACAAATTTCTACTGTCTCACTTGGGTTGGGGTGGGAGTCGGGGGGAGAAAGGATTGAAGGTTAGAAAGGTCATTCAACTTGTGGAACAATCAATTGGCCTGGATTGGGTTGTGGCCAATTACCAGTTATTGGAGTGATTTTGTGGTCATTTAAGCAATCAGTCTAAAATAGGCCTCAAAGTTTTGTCAGTTGTTTGGGTGCATATTATAAAGAAACCATGAATTATATATTATATTTGAATGGAATTTAATGTGATTATCATAAACCATAAAGCTAAAGGAAATGATAACCCTTCTAGATGTGATCAAGTGAGCCATAAATAAGTTTCCAGATTGATTGGAAAGAGCCCAAAATCGGTCATTTTGACGAGTTCCGGTAGTTAGCTTCATCCTAGGTTGATATTGAATTCATTTCTCACAAGTGAATTTAGGCTTGTTAACTTTATTTGCATGCAGGAAATTACAATGAGAAAAAGAAGAAGCTGGCAAGGAGTCTGACATATGCACTGAAGCTTGTTTTGCTAATAGGTATCTATCTACTTTGCCTCAGTTTGTCTGAACAAATCTTTTCTTGTTTCTTGAGTCCTTAATATAACTTCTTTATTCTTTAACTGATGGTGAAAGTGCATCTATTTGTAGCATGTTAAGCTCTAGAAGCTATTTAGTTTGATACGGTGACCGGTATATTTGAGATGATAATGTATGATAGAAAATGAAGTCCTGTTTGTTTAGAAGTTTTAGCTGCTAAGCTTTCAAAACTCTAGCTGCTTGGCATCAATTTCGTAACATATGAGTTCTTGGGAAAAAAGAAATTACCCTACTATTTTCCAAGTGACCAATTAGCACTGGCGCTTTTGGTATGTCTTTTAACAATCATCCGGTTTTCTATCCTTGACCATAAGCATCAACTCTGGTATAGGCTTAAAACTTAAAAGAGTTAAGGTACCTTCTTTTGAGGGGTAATATTTCCAAATTTCAGAAAAACTAACATGGATGAGTCTTCAAACTCTTGTTTATTCTCCCTTGAACCTTGGTAAATTTTAATATGTGGGGCATTGGGTAAAACAAAATTTTCTGTTTTATCTCTGTTTATTCTTGAATGAGAAAATTTAGGAGGGAAAATCTGTTAATTTACCCTTCTTTTGTTCTCCTCCCAGACTGAGTCTTTTGGTTGCAAAATATTTGCATGATATAGCATGATGTCTACATCATCAGCCTCCACAAAATGAGATGTATTTTTCTGCTTTAGTGTGTTGTAGAAATTGGTTAGTATTGTTCAATGAAGAAATGATAATTAACAATGATAGAAACAGTTAAGGTCAATGCCTTACTTTTGTTAGATTGGTCCATGTTTGAAGATAATATTGAGTTTTACTTGACAAAATTATTCATGTGAAATCTAACATGACATTTTTCTAGATCTTCCTGCTGGGAGAAAATAATGCATTCGCTTGGTGTTATAATGTGCATTGTAACCTTGTATGTGTAACATAATGGTGTGATTTGCTAGTAATGTATCTTTCATTCTTTTCTGAATCTTATTGTTCTTTTATTTGGTTAGGCCTAGTGGTCATCGCATTTGGTCCAAGCTATTCGTATTCTCTCATCAGATTGCTGTATGGTAGGAAATGGAGTGATGGAGAAGCTTCCACAGCACTCCAATGTTATTGCCTTTATGTGATAGTGTTGGCCATGAATGGTAAATAGTTATACATATCACTCTGTCCATTGTTTTTGTTGTCTTTATCACAAGGTAGCACTTTACTTATTTTATTTTCTTTTTGCTTTACTGATTATAAAGCAACTCTTATAAGTTATATTTTTGACCAACTAAAATTGGTTTAGCAGTTCACTGAAATAATAACAACAATGGAGTTCTGAACTATATGAGGATGACTATATACACTGAAAATCAGTTTGATGGAATCAAGATATTGCACCATATCCAGGAGTTTTATTATATGGAATTAAAGTTATTTTCTTTTCTTTCCTATCAGGGACATCTGAAGCATTTTTGCATGCTGTTGCAACAGAGAATCAACTTAAACAGTCGAATGACTCACATTTGTCTTCTCATTGATTTACCTAATCTTAAATGTCTTACTTATAAGATCAGCAGGTGCAATTGGATTAATAATAGCTAATTCTTTGAGTATCCTTTATGATTTCTTTGACGTTGTGATTAATTCTTGCCATGGTTATTTCTCATCCATCTTGCCTTTGATGAAAATGTATGACATTAATTGAGGCTATTTAATTTGGAAATAAATTGCACTGCCAACAATGTTAATAATTGATTGATAGTTCCCAGTCTTTGCTTTCTTAACTGTAGTGAAGACATGATCTTCAGGATAATATATTCAGCAATTTTCATCAGAAAATATTTCAAGGTACACCTCTCTTTATGTAACGTTGTATGCTTTTGTTTCTCTAATATTTCAGCTTGACCTTTGTGGATAACACCATGTAATCGTATTGAGCGTCTTTTAAGTTCGTCATTTGATGCATTGAATGTCGTCCTCTCAGGAGTCCTCCTTTTCCTTTAGAGATTGCTTGCCCGCTGGCTGTGAATTTCTACTAGTTTCAGGTGTAGCCACCTTCATCCTTGAGAGAATATATCTAAACCGAGATGACTTCTGGGCTACCTTTACCATCCACTTCTCATTTGGTTTGGCATGTTTCAGTGTAGCAGCTTTTATAATGTGAGTACTATTTTATGCATTTTTCTTCAAGAAAATATCATTTCTGTTTGTGTCGAGACCTAAAATTTTCAACGTTGTAGTTTCAACAATTTTGATGATTTTATATTTTATGATCAGCTATCAAAAGGAGAAGCCTTTCATTAGCAAAATCATACGTTTCCGTGAACATGCTGATTGAAGCTACTAACGAATGAAGGCATAGGATCATAGTGATTTTGGTGCACGTGCTTTCAAAGAGATTGAAGATCAATGATCCTTGGTAATTTTACTCTGGAGTTGCATTTTCATAAACTATGTTGTTTGAGAGGTACATCGGACACAATACACGACAATCTTTGTATACCAAAAGTATTTCCATTCTGATGCGACATTTAGCAACAACTAGAATTTTTGGCCGTGGCTTAGGTAGGTCTAAGAATTGCTCTCTAAATGTTACAATTATGAGTTTAGGTGCGCAAGTCATAATTTAATCTTTTTTACTCTTGATATTTTTGTATGATTTTGATCGCTCCCAAGTTTCTTTAGCAGAAAAAAGACCCATGTATTCCTGTAATTTTTTTTGAAGTATTATATACAGTAAAGATCAAAATCTTATTGGGCTTCGTAGTGTGCTGCTGCTGGTAATATAAGCTAGCTGAATTGTATAAAGCAGCCCAACCAAGACGAATTGCTGCTGAGGAAGAGTTCACTTTGAATTTTTTTCCCCGAAATGATAGTCATTTCTTTCATGATTCATTGATTTGCAGGGGAAATCAGACCGACTGTGTGGTTTTCCTCCATAAGTTATTGAAGCAAATAATTTAATCTTTCTGCAAGGCATTTAGCAACAGTTAAAGGCTGATAAGTTGAAGATATTGCTAATTGTTTTGACTTGTTATGGTATTTTTCCCTGAATGTTATTATAGTGGAAATATTTGTATTGACTACTAAGGCAGAAAATAAATATTTTGATATTGGATTCGAGATTAATAGTTAAAAGTTTGTTTAATCTTAGTTCACTAGCATAACAAATCATATTGAACTTATTTAATATTCGAAAAGAGATGAAACTTGCTTAAGACTTGATTAGTGAAAAATAATTTAATATATGTAAAATATCAAGCTATTCGAACTTGAGTTCGATTCGTCTTCGGCGGTACAAAAGTTCGTGACAATTAAAGCAAATTTAAACATAATTTTTTAAGTTCAATATCAATTCAAGCAAGTTTAAATAATGTTATGTTTAACTCTACCCTATTGACTATCCATGTGATGAAGTGACTTGAGACTCACTTTGTCTGCAATTTTAGGCCTGATTTACTATTTTGTCAAACCTAGTCCATTTATTCTTTCGTAGAAGTTGACCCATGTGATAACTACTCAATAACAAATTTCAAATTGGGTTGATTATAATCAGATGGCAGGGAAGGGTATGAGGTTTATAAATCTTCACGCATTTATATAACATCGTACCTGGTCGTGAAAGCACAAATTTGTACCACTAACACACAAGATTTATCTCACTTCTTTTAGTATACTTGAAATGTCAAACTTTTTCATTTTATGCCCTTGGTTGAATCCATATTCATTTTTTAGAATACTAATCCTTGCCCCACAAGACCTTTCACTCCCTTGTTGGAATCCTCCATCTTTATCCATCAAAATCAAACATTTCAAGAAAGCAAATGGTCCCTATTTGGTTAGCATCAACTTGAAGTTCAAAATGATTTTATCAAAGGCGATAGGCACTTTTGATTTTTTGAGGGATAAAAGTTTAAAACTAAATGATTATATATGTATATACAATATATTAGCTTTAGAAACTTTACGAAAGCTTTAAATTGTTCCACCGTTATTTTCTTCTTTCACACAAAGATTTTCGCAAGAGCAATGAAATTAGCTATCAATCCCATCACCTCTACCCTCCCAAAATTTGTACTTAAATATGAAAGTAGAAGCATGTAGTAATTAAAATTAAGGGAAAGAGGCAGCAATATGGATCTGATGATGCAAGCGCCTCGGAAATTAGAGATTTCTTGTGTTGAGTGATATAATTTTTTGGTTGAATCGGTGTTATGTTATAATATAAGTAATAAGTAATTAATAACACGAGAATTATGTGAACTTGTTAAAAATTCTAACAATTAAGGCAACATATTCTAATAGTAATCGATCAATTTTCGCAAAACATACATTTGGCACCCAAAGTTGTTGAATATCAACAATTTACCGAAAATATGAGAAAGTAATTTGAAGCGAAAAGCATTTATTCTATCAACCCGACGATCATATATGGAGAATACGGAATAGCCCTTAGACATCTCATACTATTTTGTAATTGGATTTTCCATGATAAATCTAATGATTTTGTTTGGTGTTATTTCCCTATTAATATTGTTGTTTTAGGAAACATATTTTCATTTGTCGAAAACAATTATCAATTATTATTTCAATTAATAATTATGCATCCTGTTATGTCAAATTAACGGTAATAAATTAATATTGATATCTATAGCTGAAAATAATAAATATCTCCTAATAACTAAAATAGTAATATTAATAACCCTCTGAAAACCACGTGTTTTCTTATCAATACGAGTATCTCTAAGAGTGTTATATCTTCAATTTGAAGTAAAAGAATTGCTCCAACATGCACCAATCTGCATTACTTTGAAGATGTGAGTAAGTTTTGTGCCAGAATAACGCAACAATGTAGATGCGCTAAAATTTTTTCTTTTCTTTTTGTTTTAAATTGGTGATTTTAGTGTGACATTAGTGTTTGAAAATATGTACTAAAATAGAATATTATGGAATATTCCTTTTAGTGCAGAATTTACAGCAAACGACTGGAGATAAAGTGCGAATTTTGCACTAAAATAATGCAAAATATATATTAAAATAGTGCAAATTATTGAAAATGATCTAAAACATCTAAATATATTCTTATTCTCAATGCATTATCCAAATCGCACATAACATATATTTTTCTTAAACTAAGGGAATAATATCAAAAAAGTCGATGGCCATTTTTACTATTTGAGATTGTGATGTAGAACACACTACATACGTCTAGCTGGAGGGTTCAAATGCAAATTAACCGAGTGAATATGATGTATTTCTAAACTTGCCTTTTTGCCAGCAACAAGTTTGACCATAGAGCAATTCAATTCGATTTCAAATTTCCTATAAATGACACGTGTTATTTAAAAGAAAATGTGCTGCTAATTATGATCTAATATTTCATTATATATATTGTTTGGGACAAGTTCGATTTTTCCAAATTATTATTATTTTAATTATTTCGCACATATTTAATTCTAAATAATTTAGTTAATTGTCTAGTACTATTAATTATTATTGGATAACATATATAATCATTCGGCCCAGACGACCCACTTCATCGTAGAAAGCCATTGCACCCATTAACCCAGATATAAAAATGTTTCTCTAAGTATTCTAAATTTATTATTCTCAAATATTGTTATTTGTTGGATTTTCTCTCAAATTGGTGCTGACTATCAGAGACCTCCTTAATAACTTCACGGTCATCTAATATTTGCTAGTGTCGGAGGTAATTTACAATCGTCTACAGATTTAGGCAGCATCACATATCATAAATCTATCTGAAATCTATAATAGAATAGGAAAATGAATAAAAAGGAAGAATTCTGTGGTATGCTCGGGAAGTCGGTGGTTTGATGAGGAGATTGGCTAAAGAGGCACCAGATTTCGCTAGAAAATCTAAGTAACCCTGGATATGTTTGACCCATATGTATTATTGAAATTCGTTATTTTATTTTTAAATTCAGCAGAAAATGAAAAGAGGATTTTATATATTATTAAAAAAACAAGTAATTAAATACAGTCGGTCCGACTCCCACCAAGTTGGAAGGGACCCCTACAGGCTACAACCTTTTCAATTTCAAATAATATAAGAAAAAAGGGACCCCTACAGGCTACAACCTTTCCCTCTTGTCAATTTAAAGAGTGAAAAAAACAATGCCATTTGTTGACGTGCGTTTTGGCCAACAAGTAGAAATACGTAAAAGATTTAACACGCGAAACGAAAACGCCAGAACGTGCACATTTATTTCTCGGCTAATTATGCCTTTTTTTGTATTTTGCTTGCCGAATTTAATATCGGGTCGGTCTTTTTTGTAATTTGCTACTATCTCGTCCCTTTTCTTTTTCCCTTTTTAGCCTTTTTATACCCCTTTTAGTAAGTGGGTTTACATAATCACCTTTTGCACTAACTATTCATTAATTAATAAAATAGCTAAAAAACGACACATGTCCCTCTATAGTTGTGCATGTCACCAAAACTTGCCACTTGTCGACTTCTCTTCATAATTCTCGACATGTGGCGCTTCCCGATACCAATAAAGTGTCAAGATGGGCATGTGTTTATTTTTACGGTTGCCGCGCGCGTGCTTCATTTCGAAACTTGGGCTCGGGCTCCTGTGAGTCGTGTTGCGGTTGGGCTCGAGAGCCGCTTGGGCTCGTAGCGGGCAAGCCTAATTCGTGACGTGTTGTCGCACATCATCGCTCGACGTCACCCGTAGGTCACCTATTCGAATATGTGTCGATCGATGACGTGGATTAATTTCTCACACTGGCTCGGGTATCATCAAAGGCCCCAAGTTTGATTCCGAGAGAAGAATCTCCGAGATCGGAGTTAAACTTTAATGCTAATGATGAACATTTAATGGGAAAACGGATTTCTCCAAGGTTTTGGTTTTTTCCTGGCACTGTCGCGAGCAATTAATGCTTGAAACGGCGCATTAATTGGGTTGCCATAATAACAGAACACGTGGCATCTTGTGTTTGGACCAATCTTCTTGCGCGAACCGAAAAGGCACGCTTCGATTCTGTCGGCCGGGCGTGGGGACGCGACATTTTTTGACATGTTTGACGGTTTTTAAGTTTTTAAAAGCGCGTCTTTTTTCGAATAATTGTCGCGCTTATCGAGGAACCCTATCTATAAATACTCGCGTTTCCCCTTCATCATTCACTTTCGCAACCATTAACCTTTGAGCTAAAGCAAAGCAGAAACCGAGCGCGAGAAATTTCGGTCGGCTTTCCAAGTTCGTGAGACTTCAAATTTAGGTATTTTTTCCAAATACTCTCCCTTTACCTATAAATGTCTTCTTTTGAGGATAGTAGAAGTCGTAGTTATAGTGTAGAGGTTGAAATTGAAGACCCTCCTCTCGAACCTTCTCGTTTTTTCTCACCAAGACGGCGATCTCTCGTCTCATAGCCCGAGCATTATTCGATATCTTCTCCGGATTCTCCACGAAGTGGAACGTCTTTGGGGCAGACTCATACTATCTTCAATCTGACGCCAGTGACCGTCTTTAGAGAGGGAACGGTGTATCAGCCCGGGCTGGCACAAGCAAGTTCCGACGAAGAATCGCTAAGTGTTGATTCTAGATGCATGAAGAAGAAGAAAACATGGACCCATCGAACCGGAGCGTGATAACGAGGAACGTTAAACGAACCCTCTGGTGATTCGAGGCCAGAGAGGCAACAAGGGCCTGTGGGTCATCGTAATGGCGACGACCGGCATGGAGGAGGCCCTCGCCTTCGTGTTGAGTCTCGGTGGATGCCGAGCGATATAAACGATATCCCAAGCATGTTGATGCTTCGAGAGATGGGAGAGCTCCAACGAAGGTATCGTATTCCAAGTGGTATCCATTTCTGGGTACCGGATGGCACTGAGGTCCCCCAGTACCCGCCCGTGGGTTGCGTGGGTATACATACCGCCACCTTCTATTTGATTGCGTTTTCACGCCGGTTTTTCTCACGCGGTGGCTTTGCAAATGGGGTATGCATCCAACCCAAGTGCACCCCATTACGTGGGGTAGAATTATTGGCCTTTTGGTGATGTTCCACCTCGAGAAGTACCCTCGCCCTAAGTTTAAAGAGATGAATGAACTCTTCGTCTGGCGAGCGACTCCTTCATCAAAAGGTCAGCCGTCTGGATGGTATTACGTGCAAACCCGATTGGGGTATCCGGATAGTTTAGTGGAAGGTCTTCCTTCATCGTTGAAGGATCGAAAGAGAAATGGCTCGGGTGAGCGGCGAGTGGCAAGCTCGCGTGGAGAACGGGCTTAAGGGGAAACCGCCCTTTATCCTCCTTCGGATTTTGTTTTTGGTTACGTAAGTCTATATCCTTTCTCTCTTCTCTCGCTTTTGCTATTTATCGTTCCTTTTTGTGACTGACTTTTGTCTTTTTACCTTGATAGAGAACCGTGCATCAAAAGGGCCTTTGTCGGCCACCTTCATCCGCAGTCGAGAATATCCAGGCCGAGGTGTCGTAGATAAAGTGGATTGAAAGATCGCCACTGAGGCCAATTTGGCCGTGGCTGGTTTGAGGCCTGCTCTGCCTGTCGACCCCGAGACCGAGGAGGCGGCTCGGGATGAGGCGGCCGAGCAGGAGGTGGAGGTTGAGAGAGAGACTCAAATAGATCCTCCTGCAATGAACAAATACGGACCCATTCTCCAGGGGAGCAAAGAGAACAGAGCGAGTTACGCCGTCCCCTGCGACGGCCAGCCCTATGGGCAGATCATCTGCGCCCGTAGGACCAACACAGACTCCAGAGCCGCCGAGTGCGACGGCTGTCCGAGGTAAACACTTATGTTTTTTCACATTTCCTTTTGAAACATCTTTTTGTTTTCTTTTGATCTTCTGACGATGGTTGCTTTGTGCGGGCGTGGCTTGACTTGCGTGCACGTCTTCGCAGCGTGAGGAACACGGCCAAGCGCGATTTAACTCCGGGCAAATGCCGATCGACCGGATGTGGAGGCGGCTCGGAGAGAAGATATCCGGGCCGGAAAACGCCCTGGCCGACGGGTGTGCGGATGCGGTTCATCCTCCTCTTCAAAGGAGAAGAGGAATTGTGATGGAGAGCCTGATCGGGGCCGGGGTTGGTCGAACGGTGCCCAACATCCTCGAATGACCCCACTGAAGAGGAGGTCCGCGAACTTTTTCGGATGACCTCGGCAGGAAGGTCACTTCATCCCTCCCAACCAAGCAAGAGATGAATATTGCGAGGAATGGTTGACTACGCCCTCGGTGGTTCGTGGAATTCGCTCGATGTGCCACGCCGACGAGAGCAATCAAGGGGTCTTACCGGAGGCGTGTCGGGCCGCAATGATCGTCCCGGCTCGTGCCTGGACAAAAGGCATCGAGCAATTCTCTGCTCGAGATCAAGCCAAGAACAGATTGATGCCATGGCCATGTCCGGCGGATGATTGGGCTCTTATGGCATGCGGTTGGGGGACTCGCGAGCTAGAGAAAAAGATATGCCGACCTGGAAAGACGGCACGGGGATCTCAGGAAGCCTATGTTACCCTTCAAGGGGTACAAGAATCTTTAAAGACTCAAACGGATGAGGCCACAGCCGGGCCAATTCGAGAGAGAGGTCCGCTGCGAGGGCCGAGGCAGAGCGAGATCGGCCCGCAAGGCCGTGAAGAGCTCGGGTTAAGGTCGCCGAGCCGAACGTCCGCCACCGCCGGCCGAGGAAATGGAGAGGCGTCTTATCCGATGTACGCAGGAGGCCAAGAAGCGCCACGGCAAACCGAGGAAGTTCGTAGAGAGGCCATTAAAGCTTACAAAAACTCCGGAGTATGCATTCATGTTAACCTCGTGGCCATGCGACCACCTCCAAGAAATTCTTGATTTACTTAAGGGCGGGCGATCGTTGCTTGCTCGGCTTGAGAAGACCTGGCCCTCCTGGAGGTCGATCTTGATACCCTTCGGCCGAAATTTGCCGAGGCTTCTAATGCGCAGGCTCTTCTTCCTCCGGACGTGGAAGAAGTTGGTTCCAGCCGTGCCGCCGAAATTCCGCCCCTGCTCGTTCGATGCTTTTATATGTACCCTAGGTAGGTAATTTGGCTTCGTGCCTCGAGATGTAATCTGCCCCGGCCTCCCTTATGTAATTATTTTTGAAGTAGAAATGAATTGTTATTTTCCTTTCCGTGTATGTATTTCAAGCTTTTTGTGGATGCTCGACTCTTTCCTTTTGTAAGATTGTTGCCTGTCTTCTTTTCTCCTCTTATTTTCCCAAGACGGGCTCGATTTTCAGATTTCGAGTGAGGGGTCCGCCGCCTTAATCGATTCTTGCACTCGGGGATATAAACCTGTCCTTTATTTTGTTTCAAATTTTGTTTATGAACCGAGTCTTTATTGCGCTTCGGCGCATAATCGAGTCCTTATTTTGTACTTGCACGTGGCCAAGTCTTCACTTTATGCTTGGTGCATAACCAAGTCTTTATTTTGGTGCTTGCGTGCGTAACCAAGTCTTGATTTTGGTGCTTGTGCGTAACTGTCTTTATTTTGGTGCTCGATGCGTAACCAAGTCTTTATTTTGGTGCTTGATGCGTAACCAAGTCTTGATTTTGGTGCTTGTGCGTAACCAAGTCTTTATTTTGGTGCTTGCGCGTAACCAAGTCTTGATTTTGGTGCTTGCGGTGCGTAATCGAGTCTTTATTTTGTGCTCTGCGTAGCGAGTCTTGATTTTGTGCTCCTGCGTAATCGAGTCTTGATTTTGTGCTCCTGGTGTGTAGCCGAGTCTTGATATTGTGGTGAGTAAAAACTTCGTTTTCCTTTGAAGAGCTCACGAAATACCGTATGAAGGGATAATTCTTTGGAATCCTATCCGGATTGTAGATCGAGATCTTTATTGATAATACCGCTTCAAGTATGCTACATTCCATGGATGCATAAATTTTTCTCCACTCAAATATTCTAACTCGGTATGCCCCACCGTGATAAGACGTGGGCGATCCGAAATGGGCCCTCCTGTTGGCTTCAATGGGCTCGGTTGAATGCCCGTTATCTTTTTCAATACAAGATCGCCGACCAAAATCTTCTTTCCTTTACTCTCGAATTGTAGTACCTTTCACTCCTTTGTTTATACACTGCATTTTTCATCTCAAGATCGCACCTTTTTTTCTTCGAGTAGTCTAGTTCGGCTCGGAGGCGTGAGCGCGGCCTCATTACGACCTTTCTTCAAAATTTGCACTTCAAGGTAGGGCTCCAATCTCGACAGAATCACCGCCTCGGCTCCATAAGCTAAAGAAAAGGTGTTTCTCCAGCCGTCGCCGATGTGTCGCTCAGATGACCATAGACGCTGTAGTTCCTCCGCCAATTGCCTTTGACTCCTCCAATCTCGCCTTCAGGGTATACTTGAGTATTTTATTAACGGCCTCAACTTGTCCGTCTCGGGTGTGGTATGGAGTTGAGAAATGGTTTTTATGTGGAAACCTTCACAAAAATTTCGAATCTTCTTGTCGAATCAAGCTTTCCCATTATGTCCTAATAATCGAATGTGGTATCCCAAATCTACGATGATAGATTTCCATACAAAGCTCACAATCTTTTCTTCATCTATTTTTGCCAGAGGCTCCGCCTCCGCCCATTTTGTGAAATAATCCACCGCCACAACGGCATACTGACGCTTCTTTGCCAACGGGTAATGGTCCGATGAGGTCCATTCCCCATTTGGCAAACGCCATGGGCTAAATACGGAAGTAAGGTCGCTCGTGATGATATCCGACTGTGGTGCAAACCTCCGCATCTCTCACATCTTTTGACGAGGCTCGGTTATGCGTCCTTTCTCGTGGATGGCCGTAGATATCCTTGCCGTATTAATTTATAGCCAACGCTTTGGCCCCAGCGTGGTTGCCGCATATTCCCTCATGAACCTCTCGAAGTGCATAATCTGCATCTGTCTTGGAAAGACAAATAGGAGTGGGATGGAATATCCTCGTTTGTATAGATGCCGTCTACTAGTGTAAACCGAGCCGCTTGAGTTCGTAGCGTTCGGGCCTCAACTTTGTTTTCGTGTTGAACTCCTTTCTCTAAGTATTGGATGATTGGGGTCATCCATTCTGCGTCGACGGTTTTGGCCGTATATATTTTCTTTGCACCGAGTGACGGGCGACATAAAAGAGTGTGACCGTGACATCCGTGATGGCATCCGTCCCTGGACTAGAGCCGAGCCAAGCTAGGGCATCCGCTTGCATGTTCTCGGCTCGGGGCACATGTAAGACTTTTGTCTTAAAGTGTGATAACCTTTTCTTGACCAAATCCAAATATTGTGCAATTTTTTGCTCTTTCGCCGTCTACTGATTTGATGAATGACTAATCGAGAGTCACTCGTGCACCAATAGTTGTTTTAGGCCCATAGAGGTCGCCATATCTAAGCCTCGCTATGAGCGCCTCATATTCGGGCCGTTGTTCGCTATGGGAACTCGAAATCGTACGGCCGAGCAAAGAGATTTTTCATTTGGATCGATTATCACGATTCCGCCGCCGGCCTCAAAGCGAAGAGCCGTCAACGAATAATTTCCATTCTTGGTCTTCCTTGACTTCCAATTGTATGGAAGACGTGAATTCGCCACAAAATCGACTAAAGCCTCGCCCTTTTATTGCGAAGACGTGGCTCGTATATAATGTCAAATTGGCTAAGTTCGACGCCCACTTAATCATCCGACCGTAAGTATCGTCGATGTAACAATTGTTTCAACGGATAGTTCGTCAATACTATAATCTTGTGTTCTAAGAAATATGGACGGAGTTTCGCGCCAGCGCAGTAATTAATGAATAAGCCACTTTTCCATTGGTGGGTACCGGAGCTCGGCATCATGTAACGCTTTGACGTGTAATACACTCGATGTTGAATAGAGCCATCTAGCCTGATTAACACCGAGCCGATGGCGTATTCGGATACCGCCAAGTACAAATACAAGTCCTCCCCTCGCTCGGTTTTTGTAATATAGGGATTGAAGATAGGTGTTGTTTGAGGGATTCAAAGGCCATCTCAGTGCCGCTCGGTCCACTCGAAATTTTTGCTTTTCTTTATAATTTCAAAGAAAGGTTTGCACTTGTCTGTGGACCGAGAAACAAATCGGTTAAGGGCGCTAATCGGCTGTTAGGCTTTGTACCTTTTTTACGAGTTTGGGGATTCTAGGTCGGTGATGGCCTTGATTTTGTCCTGTTAGCTTCAATTCCCCTTTGGCTGACCATATACCCCAAAAATTTACCCGAGCCGACCCCAAATGTGCATTTTTTCGGGTTTAACATCATCTTGTACTCTCTCAAAACAACAAACATTTTATTAAGATCGTTTAGATGATCGGACATGTACATGATTTTACTAGCATGTCATCTACATAGACTTCCATAGTGTGACCTATCATTTTCTCAAACATCTTATTTACTAACCTTTGATAGGTCGCACCAAAGATTCTTCAATCCGAAAGGCATCATCTTGAGCAAAGAATTCCTCGAGCAGAGAAAAATGAGGTATTTTCTTCATCTTCCGGTGCATCCGTATTTGGTTGTAACCCGAGTATGCGTCCCATGAAGCTCATCACTCGTGTCTCCGCCGTGGCATCTACCATGTAATCGATATTCGCAATGGATAACCGTCTTTGGGGCATGCTTTGTTGAGGTCGGTAAAATCCACGATAGCGCCATCGCCATTGCTTTTCTTTACCAAAACAGATTGGCGACCCATCGGGATAGAGGGCTTCCTGATGAATTGATTGTCTAGTAGCTTGTTAACCTCGATCTCAAGTCGCCGCCTATCGTGGGCCGAGTTTGCGCTTTTCTCGATGACCGGCGAACGTTAGATCAATATTGAGGCGGTGGCACGCATGCTTGGGGTCAATTCCTGGCATGTCTGCGTGAGTCCATGCGAAGACGCCAAGATTATTCCCCAAAATTCGATCAACTCACTTCGATATGGTTCTCGGGAGATCATGACCAATACGTAGTTGGCGCCCGCTTGCCTACCGACATTGATTGCATCAACCTGTTCTACCGTTCCGCTCGTTTTCTTTTCTTGCTTTGCCCCTCCTTGATTTGCAGGGGTAATTCGTCTTCACGGCCGCTCGCTTTTCGATTGCTTGGCCGCTTTCTTCCATCATCGCTCCTTCCCCAGGCCGGCGCCCGGATTATCCTCCCGAACGACCACCGCCGCTTTCTGGACTCCTCCCGGCAAGGGATTATCTTGTGTGGTTCCACTGGTTTGCCCTTGTTCCACCACATTAATCTCCACCTGTCGGAGTTTAAGAGAGCACTCTCGTGACTCCCTTTGATTCCCTTTATGTATAGCTTCGCCATCGACGTTGGGAATTTTATACAAAAATGATATATTGAAACGGCCGCTTTGATATGATAAAGCAATGGCCTCCCAATGATGGCATTGTACTCCGAATCGGCATTGATTATTTTGAATGTTGTCATGACAATCCGCTTATGCAAACCTTGTCCCATTTGATGGGCAAATCAACTTCTCCGAGCGACTATCCTTCCTCCTCCAAACCCTGAATCGCTATCGTTACATGGACGGATATAACTATCATCCATGTTTAATCTTTCAAATGCTCGACATAAATGACCGATGAATAGCTTCCGAGTCAATTAAAATTCTCGCGGAACCTAATGCCCCGGGACCGGTGCCGTGATGACCAGAGGTCGAATGAGGATGGACCACCTGGTCGGCATCCGCATCCGAGAACACAAAGTGGCCGGGTGGGTTGGCCTTCCTTGATTTCGCCACCCGAACTTGTCTTTCGGCATTAGTTAGCCTCCCTAACATCGGCTTTTCTTTTCCGTTGGAGCGCCTATCCTCCATTGTGTTGGTATTGATCCGACCGACACTTGACATCATGAGGATTTCTCTCCCCTGGTTTTCGCTAGGGCGGCGGCAGAGAGCTGGGTTGACTACGCGCTCCGGGTTGACGCCGAGCCAGCCTTAGGGGTGGTAGCTCATGAACGTATCTTTTAAGGCCGCCGCCTGTCGAACAACCCGCATGATTTCCTAATTAGATCTCGGACTCGTCAAGATCGTGACTGTCGATTTGTGATAAAGCGCAGAATCGACGTGAATCTAATTTTGATGGCTCAATTTTCGAGGCCGAGCCGAGGCAACAAATTCGACTCCAGATTCACTCCATACGGCCGACGGAGTGTGGGTCAAAGACTCCTAACGCGGCGACTTCGGCTCTCGCCTGGGCGAGCTCTAAATCCGGTGGTCGGGTTTTCCGAGAATGGCCTAAACCCGACCCTACCAACCATGGTTCTTTCCTTCCGTCCTTTCTTACGTTCCCTTGCTCGGTGCTCGGGCGGTTACTTGCCGGCTTCTTCCGCACAAATATGGCGTCACGCGGATTAGAAATTCTTGATACGAGGTCGCCCCGATTCGTGGATAGAGTAATTGAACCAAGTCTCGGGGCTAGTCCACCATGGTCGCGATCAAAATGGCGTCATCGACACCTACCCCATCTCTCGAACTTGTTTATTAAACCGAGAAATATAACTCTTCGGGGGCTCGTCTTTCCCTTGTTTGATGTTTACGAGGAGTCTTTAGTGCGGCTCGGACTTTGGACGTTAAGAAATGTGTTGTAAAGGCGAGGCTAGATCTCCCCATGCTTGAATGGATCCCCTGCGCAGTCCTAAACCAACGGTGGGCTCGGCCGCCCAAAGTCGTGGGGAAGGCCCCGCAGAGGATGGCATCGCTTGGATCGTATAGTTCCATCCATGCTAAGACTTGTGAACATGAGTGGTCGGGTCGGTTTCCCATTATAGAGGCCGACCTGGGGATTTTCAACTTTGGCGTAGAATTCGGATCGCCAGATTCCAGGAGAAAATGGCGACGGAACAATTTGGGTCCGGCTCCGACTGGGGCGGTCTTCGAGATCGTTTCGCCATCCGACCGCCTTCCAATTGCTCGTTGACGACGACGTAAGCGGTGTATTTCTACATCCTGCTCGCCATAAGCCATAGGGCCTTGGGCCTGACGACCGAGTTGTTCCCGCCATCCTAAACCCGAGCCGAACTTATCGATCGAGCCGGGCGAAAGGGATCAACTCCCGGTCGTCCGACGAACATCGAGTGGGCACGACGATGTCGTGTTTGCTCGAAAATGACTTTGCTATACGACTTTGCTCCTCCTCATTTTCTCTTTGCCGCCTTCACATGACGGGACATGTTGTTCATTACCCGAATCGCTTCGAGCTTCGTGGCGAGGAAATCCGGAATTTGAGGATTAATGTTAACATTTAGTGGGTTGAGTGGGTTAGTATTTGCAAGGAGTGGAGGAGGTGCTTGAGAGTTCGTGGTGGCAAGAGTTTGTGATATAAGTTGGTTCATTTGTTGTACAAAGGTTGGGTTGGCGATTAACGAGCGAAAGGGAATAAAGTAGTACTCCCCGCCTGTTTGGAGCATATTGTGGCCATTCGTAGTTTGGCGGTTGGTTGTTCAAATGTTGCTCTTCATCAAACGGGCATTTCTTGACAAATGACTCATTTTCTTCCCTTATCAAAAGGTTCCGTGTCAAATTTTTACCTGGTTTTTGTTTCACTTGCTTTTTCGAACTCGATCGACCAATACGGCGCCTCCTTCTAGCGCCAATTTGTTGACGTATGCGTTTTGGTCAACAAGTAGAAATATGTAAAAGATTTAACACGTGGAAATGAAAACGTGCGTAACGTACATTTATTTCTCGGCTAATTATGCCTTTTTGTATTTTGCCGAGCCTTTAATATCGGGGGTCGGTCTTTTTTGTAATTTGCTACTATCTCATCCCTTTTCTTTTTCCCTTTTTAGCCTTTTTATACCCCTTTTTAGTAAGTGGGTTTACAATAGTCACCTTTGCACTAACTATTCATTAATTAATAAAATAGCTAAAAAACGACACATGTCCCTCTATAGTTGTGCATGTCACCAAAACTTGCCACTGGTCGACTTCTCTTCATAATTCTCGACATGTGGCGCAGCCTCGATACCAATAAAGTGTCAAGCATGGGCATGTGTTTATTTTTACGGTTGTCGCGCGTGCGTTTCATTTCAAACTTGGGCTCCTGGCTCCTGTGAGTCGTGTTGCGGTTGGGCTCGATGAGTCGTTGGGCTCCGTAGCGGGCAAGCCTAATTAAATGACGTGTTGTCGTACATCATCGTCGACGTCACCCGTAGGTCACCTATTCGAATATGTGTCAGACTGATGACGTGGATTAATTTCTCACAGCAAGGCTCGGGTATCATCACCATTTATTAGGAATTTCAGTTTCACGGCTAATTATACTCCACTCAGCTCATATTCCGGGGTCAAAATCTCCCTTTTGAAATCTGTTTCCACAAACATCTACGTTTCACTCTTCACAAAACTCATCCATGACGTGTTCAATTCCCCTTACCTCATCACTGACGTCACCCTTTCTCCATTGTTCTATCCCTCCACCACTCATATCCCCCTCTGTATCTCTATATATACACCACTCTGCTCCTCAACATTTTTCACCATACCATCATCACATTGCTTTGATATTTCAGATTCAGATACATTAATTTTTTCAGAACTAGAGTAAACAGGTTTCCAGAAATGGCGGATACAGTGAAAGCAGTCGGGTGGGCCGCCAGAGACCCGTCCGGATTTCTCTCCCCTCTGAAGTTCGCCAGACGCGCCACCGGCGAGCGTGACGTGCAATTCAAGGTGTTGTACTGCGGGATCTGCCATTCGGATCTCCACAGCGTGAAAAACGAGTGGGGATCCGCTCAGTACCCGCTCATACCCGGCCACGAGATCGTGGGTGTGGTAACCGAAATCGGATCCAATGTCCAGAAATTTAAGGTTGGAGATAAGGTTGGGGTTGGTTGCTTGGTCAATTCGTGCCGAAAATGCGATCAATGCGCTAGAAATCTCGAGAATTACTGCCCTGCCCCAATTTTCACTTATAACAGCGTTCTCCCCGACGGATCCGTCACCTACGGCGGTTACTCCGACATAATGGTGGCTGACGAGGATTTCATCATCCGCTGGCCGGAGAATTTCCCGATGGATAAAGGTGCGCCGTTGCTCTGCGCCGGAATCACAACTTACAGCCCGCTGAAGAATTTCGGGCTCGACAAACCGGGCCTACACATCGCCGTCGTCGGGCTGGGCGGGCTGGGCCACGTGGCGGTTAAATTCGCCAAGGCATTCGGTACGAAAGTGACGGTTATCAGCACCTCTGCTAGTAAGAAGAAGGAAGCCATCGAGAAACTCGGCGCCGACGCATTTCTGATTAGCTCCGAGCCGGCGGAGATGCAAGCCGCGGCTGGGAGTTTGGACGGGATTATCGACACGGTTTCGGCGGCTCACCCGGTTCAGCCGTTGTTTAACTTGTTGAAGCCGGATGGGAAGCTGATTGTGGTCGGCGCGCCGGAGAAGCCGCTCGAGGTGCCGGTGTTCTCGCTGATAATGCAGCGGCGGACGATGGCGGGGAGCATGATCGGCGGGATTAAGGAGACGCAGGAGATGATTGATTTCGCGGCGAAGCATAATATATTGCCTGATGTGGAGATGATCTCGATGGATTATGTGAATACTGCAATGGAGCGGCTTGCGAAAGCCGATGTGAAATATCGGTTTGTGATTGATGTTGCGAATACACTGAAAGCCGAGTGATTGAATTCGGCTTGGCTTGGCTCGGCGGCATGTACTGAAAGCGTGATTTTTTGAATGTGTGGTGTGGAAAAAATGGAGATGTAGTTGAGAATTATTTACTGTTTTACTTTTTACTGCTTTATATGTTTTATGGATTGTGTTTTAGTAGTTATTGGCATTGGCTCCTGGATGAATAAAATGGCAGTTTCATAATTAGTCATTTCAAATAGGCTCCTTTTCTATGATATATTATATAATAGTATAAGTGCAATGGTTTATGGTGTACATTGTTATTTTCTGTCTTCCTTTGTTTGAACTTTAGTGGTTAATATTTCTTTTAACAATTTGATCATGTTGAAGTATATATTATATCTGATACATTTCATTTTATATTCACATACAAACATATATCACAAAACTGGATGACAAAAGTAAATTCTAAAAAAATGATTTTATTAAAACCAAGCATTTTTATGTGATCAACAAAGTATATACTGTTGTGAACTTTGTAAATGCCATGACACGTACAAGCTATGGATCCTTTTAGATTTTAATATTTTTTATAAGGATATTTTGTATTAAACCCTGATTACTATATTCTCTTTACTTTGCCCTCAATAGTAAAATTTATACTTTACGCTTCCAACAAAAAAATCTAGCGTCCGCCACTGTTTGTGGCACTCTTCAAATAGAAGACGAATTAGTAAATGGCATAGAGGATCTAAGTAGCCAAAAAGAGGTCATTCTTCATGTAATTAGAGTGTACTTATTCTGGAACAGTTGCAGATCTAGGATTTTAAAATGGGGGTACGTTGTTTAAAATTTTGTAAAAGCTGATCGTGTAACCATACATGAAAAATTAATATACATATATAAAAGAAATAATTAGAGCAGTTAAGAAAACAAGAGACAACAAAATATAATTTTGGTAATATTATTGATATTATTAGCTTTTTTATAATTTTTAATTTTGTAGATTTTGACTTTTACCACGATTTATTTATTCAAGTTAAGTTAAACCTTTTGATTTTTGAGATTTTATTGGGGATTTGTATTGTTTTATTTGGAATTTCTAATTCATTTTGTAAAAATAGGGGTACAAATTTAGTATTATTATTTTTTTTACTAAAATTTATTGTTGGATATTTTCAATTTGGGGTATAATTGTACCCCCATTGTTCTACATGGATCCGCGTCTGTTCTGGACACCATGTACGAATAAACTTTAGGTGAATAATAAGTTTTGGTTAATGATGAGTGATATACTCTTTTATATCCCTTTGGACTGACATGCTCTCACATTTTTATATAAATTTATTTTTAAGTCATCTTCCAGTAATAAAATTTCTAGTCAACTTAATATGTGAAATATTTCCAGTCAAGAGATTGCATACATTTAAAACGTGCGTTATTGTAACTTGCAACATACGTGTAACGTGGCTAATTTTTTATTTTCTGATTTTTAAGGTGACCTATGTTGGTAATCATTAGAGTTGTGGCCTGACTAAAGAAAAAATTGGGCCGGCCGGCCTTAAATTGTATAATATCGCTACCTTTTAAGTCAAAGTCTGGGCTCAGTTTATAAACATACGCTTGAATAATAGGGTTGCCTTGAATTTTGGGCCATATAGGCCCGGTCCCTTAATGGGGCTAAAAACCGTAGCCCAACTCAATTTTTATTTGGGCTGGGTTAATTTTGACACCTTTAAATAATCATTTCACATGTGGGTAAGTTGGGCTTGTCCAATTGGACAAATCCACCAGATTTATCAAATCTCCAAATGTTAAGATTTTTTTTTCCAAAACGATAGACTTTTATTAATGAAGCTCAATCAAACTTCCAAAATACAACGGAGCCAGTTGACTCATGAACACATTGACTACACGAAGAGCCAAGTGGGGAATTAACTAGACCAATTCAAATCCACATCAACATTCAACACTTTCAAAACAAAAAGCTACAACAACAGGGAAAAATACATACTAATAATAAAATACATAGGAATTGAAAAAGAAAAAAGAAGAACAAAGAAGAACTTTGTTATGAGTGACAGAAACTAAAACTCCAACAAATGGCTAGCAGTTCCAACTTTGTGATAATCTCTCCGTCTTTTTCTTCAATTGTAAGGCGTGAGAAATCACCCATTGCAGCCAATCAACCCCAAAAATGGCCACATCTGAAATTAAAAAGGCTAGATCTGCTGCCAAAATAACTAGATCCAGAAAAAGAAAAAGAAAAGAAAGACAAGTAAAAAAAATTCCCACAAAGGGATAAAAGGAGACTAAAGTCTCACAAGGGAGAAAATCATTCTCATGAAAGGAAACTAAGAAAACAAACAAGAAAACTAATTTAGGATACCCCCTATCTCTAATGGAGGATGGGGGAAAGAGGGAAGAGTTTTTGGAGGAGGGGAAGAGACAAGGGTGAGAGAAAGAAAGTATTTAATTGTTAAGAGTGTCAAGTGGACATTTTCGGTTAAATTTTGTGAGTTTTGATGAACTTTGAATTCAATTTACATGACTGATTCGCGACAAGAATAATATATTTCCTGATGTGGAGATGATCTCGATGGACTATGTGAATACTACAATGCAGCGGCTTGCTAAAGCCGATGTGAAGTATCGATTAGTGATTGATGTTGGGAATACACTAAAAGCCGAGTGATTGTACTCGGGTTGGTTTTATTTGGGGAATTAAGAGTGAATAAAAGAAGACTATTTTCTGTTTTATTTATTTGATGCTGTTTTTTCGGGTAGATCACTCCAAGTCAACGGGGTTGACCAAAATCCTCTTCCCAAGGGGGAACTCTTCAAGTCCTCATCTCCGAGTGCTGAAAAATTCTTTGGCTGTGAACTTTCCTACACACACGCGCAAATGTTAGAGGGCCCCGGGAGTTGTCCTAGGAAGGCCCCTCCTATCAACACGGTGAACGAGAGAATAAAACAGTAAACGAATACCGAATTAAAATGCGTAAGGAATAATTATGAATTAAATTACTTACAAATAATAGGAGGGACCTTTTTATACTTGAGAGATGGGCCCCATAGGACGTGTAGAATAAGTTGGCCCATGGGCTAGTCCGCGTATGAGAATTTGGCCTATGGGTCAGTCTCAGATATCTTTGGGGCGGGTTATTTTATTAAGAGCCAATTGGGCAATTATATCAAATAAATATATAAACTGAATCATATATTAATTAATTAAATATCATTTTTGCTCCTAACATTATTATAACTAGTATATTACCCGTGCGATACACGAAGTGTAATATAATAAAATATTATATAATTAAGATAAGAAGTTAATATATTATAGGAATTGTAATGAGACGGGACATGGTGGATATCTCAATAGTCAGACCCGCCCATCCTTTGAATGGGGAAAGAGGTTGCAGGTTTAGACGTCTTGACCGAACAAAATAATATAAGATTTATTAGATAATAATCATTATAATAATTTAATAAATTCATACAAAATATCATGTTAAATATCCAACTATAAATGAAAATTTTAAAAAATGGGACAAAAAAAGAACAAAATGATTATATAATTTAAAAAAATGAGAAAGCAATTGATTATATATCTGAAGTAAGTTTATACATTTATTAAAAACACTTGTTATGTTGTCTAAAACTTTAAAAGTATATGTTTATTAATTTTCAAAACTAAATTAAATTAGATCAATGGAGACATTTAATATTTATACCAATAAATTACTATACATGCTACTTTAATAAATAAAATCATAGTTCCATTGATGTATCAATAACATTTCATTTTATATTCATATACACAAACATATATCACAAAACGGAAGACAAAAGTAAATACTAAAAAATTGATTTTATTGAAACCAAGAATTTTTATGTGATCAAAAAAGTATATACTGTGGTGAACTTTGTAAATGCCATGACACGTACAAGCTATGGATCCTTTTAAATTTTAATATTTCTTATAATGATATTTGTATCCAAGTGAGCACGTGTTTGTAGTTTAAGTGGTATCACTAAACCTTTGTAAGGGTGTTGATTAGGGTTCAAACCCTGTATTTTTCAGTTTTTTGAAATTTATCCCCTCCCCTCCGACAAGGGCAGAGCCAGGAAAAAAATAGGGTGGGCCGATATACGAAATCGGGGTGGGCCGATACACGAAAATCATATAAATTATAATTAATTTTTTTTAAAAAATTATAGTGTAAATTTCTTTTTTTAAAAAAAATGGGGGGGGGGAGTGACACCACTGTCTTCACCCTTGCGCTCCGACCACTACTCCCAACTTATTAAAATAAAATATTACGTTGCCTCCAACAAAAAAATCTAGCGTCCGCCACTGCACGTGGCACTCTTCGAATAGTTGATTTGACAAATAAGAATCCGTAAATTTGGAGAATTTAAGATACCAATAGAGATATGAAACTATCCTTAGTTCCATTTTCCAAAATCATCTCAATATCTAGAATAGGGAAAATTGTAAAAAAGCTTTGTATTTGATTTTGGATAACCAATCATTATTAAAGACAGAAAGAGTAGGTCTCTTCTTCTCGTGGTCTTTAGATCAATCTATATATATTATAATTTTTATGCTGTTTTCGTTCAATATTTAACCAAAGAATGGTTAAATTTCTAAAGAATAATCCAATCAATACAGTGGCAAACGAATTCTCAAAAAGAAAAAAATATAATGGCATACGAGACACCTATAGGCCTAGGAAGACTAAACATAAAGTTATAGTCGTGATTTATTCAACCACATAAATTAAAACTTGTTTATGAATTCCTTAAATGAATTTCTAAAGGTAAAAGTTCTTTTATTTGGCAATCCAGTCGGCATATTAACTTTCTCGATCTTGGGATATAAAATGACAATATACATATAATTAAAGTTAATTTTCGTAACAGTGCATCTATATAATTACACTTTGATTGAAAAAAGTTCAATACTAACTAGAAAGGAAAAAAGGGAAAACAAAAACAAAAAAAAGAGCGAAAGAAGCATTAAAAAAGAAAAAAGAAAACTAGACTCCTCTTATACGGTCTCAGCTATACCTTCAGTTGCACCTCCATCCTCAACTGCTTCAGCCACAACAACCTCTTGCTCTTGAGGTATGCGTTCCAATATTTTAATGCTCGGAAATAAAACAAATAACACCAATAGAGAACATAGCTAAATTGTGTTTAGCCATATGAGATGGATTACGTGCATAACACCCTCCACAAATGCTGCAAATAAACCAACCCACACTCCAATATTTTGGTGATTTCCTATTAAATTTGGTAGAGGAATCAAGGAAATGCAAACTAAAAGTAACATCTCCATCGACCAACTATCCTTCTCCAGCCTAGCAATAAGAGTGACACCAATTAAAAAAATTATATCTAATATTTCCATAATGTTGTGAGTAAGCTTTCTTGGTGTTATGCAATCACAACAAAATATTGTCCAAACAACCATAAAAGCATACACAATGTAAGCAATGCCAGGTACAAGGTACCAAGTCAAATGGGGAGATTTCTTCAAAATGCAGTTTTCTGAATCGATTAGGTGTCGCCCATAGAAGTATAAGAGCAAATCCTATAAATACCATAACTATAGCACCCTATATGATTTTCTTTTTCTGTGCCATTGGCTCAACTAGTAACAGTGGCTCAACTCTGAAATGGAAAAAAGTTAATAAAAAATTTCAATAAAATCTACCAATCAAAATATTATATATATATATATAAATATATATGTAATGAACATAACAGATCCCACGAGCTTTATCAAGGCCCGTCGGACCAGCCCACCCGCACGGCCAAAGGTAAGGGCGTGGGTTGAGGTTTTAGTGGCCTGCCGGGCTAGCCCATTTGGGCTGCAGGCTGAGGCGGGCCAACTCGCTGCCTTTCCATTTAAAAAAAACAAAACAATACAAAAATATTATTATGTAAGAAAATGATAACCCATCTTTTTTTACGACACACAAGTTATGCTCGAGTTAAGTGGGGATTCAGAAATAAATTAGCCATTACTTTGACTTTGGGCTTCCCACTAAAATAATTGAGAGCTATTGTTTTCTTCTTTTTAGAATCTACTGTTGGTTGTTTCATGTAATATGTAGATCAACTTTAGCCTCAATAATTATATATATACATTTTGGAGATTAGTCCAATATGAACAAAAATTCACTACCTCCGATATTGCTATACAGGAAATCATTAAGCCAACATGCAAACATGAAAACATACAACTGAATTTCCCGTCATTGAGGTTGTAAATTATTAAGCCTAATTTCAGATTTTATTAGTTCCCCACTTTTTTTTTCTTTTTCATTTTTTTTAACCTTACGTATCTGAGATTCCATTTTATAATAGGCTATGCCCATCCATCTAGTTGACGGGATTGGAGTAGGGCCGTCGCGTGGGGAGTCGTCGTGTGGGGAGCCGCCATGCAGTGGTGAGGGGATTAGAGTAGGGCCGTCACGTGGGGAGTCGTCGTGTGGTGGTGACAGGGTCTGAGTAGGGCTTTCCGCCGTGTGTTGTGACGGGTCGGAGTAGGGCCTTCCCGTGGTGAGCCATCGTGTGGTGGTGACGGGTCGGAGTAGGGACTTCCCGTTATGAGCCACCGTGTGGTGGCGACGGGGTCGAAGTATGTCCTTTGCATGGTGAGCCACTATGTGGTGGCGATGGGGTCAGAATAGGGTCGTCGCGTGGGGAGCTGTCGTGTGGTGGTGATGGGCTCGGGCCACCGCGTGGGGAGCCGCCGTGTGGTGGTGATGGGGTCAGAGTAGGGCCGTCACATGGGGAGCCGTCGTGTGGTGGTGACGGGGGCAGAGTATGAACTTTGCGTGGGGGGTTTATAGATAAGTGTGTGGGATAAGACAACACGACAAAATCTTTTCAAACTCAATCCCAAGTCAAAACTCCTAATTCAATTCAATAATATTTGAAGTCTTTTATTTATTAATTTATTAATTTTAATTCAATAATATTTGAAGTCTTTTATTTATTAATTTATTAATTTTAAATTACCAACTTTTGTTGTTGAGGAGAGAGACGTCAGATTTGGCAAAAAGAGAGGAGAGAGACATCAAATATATGTATAGATATGTGTGAGGGATAATACAACACTACAAAACCTTTTTAAACTCCCAATTCAAAGCTCTCAATTCAATAATATTTTACGTCTTTCTTTTATTAATTTTTAAATTACCCACTTTTTTCTATTAAAAACCATAATTATAGTTTGTAAACTTCCAATTTAATAATATTTTACTTGTCTTTCATTTATTAATTTTTAAATTACCCATTTTTTGTTTATTAAAAACAATAACTATAGGTTTTCTTAACTGTAACGACCCAGTTTTATAAAACTAAAGTACTCTAAAATATTATTAAGAAAACACGAATTTATAAATTAAAGTGATGCCAATAATTATCAAAATGTTGATTTAAATTTTTTTAAATTCTTAAGGAAAAAAATAAATAATAATAATAATAATAATAATAATAATAATAGTAATAGTAATAGTTATAATAATATTACATCTTCCAAATTAAATATCCAACAATTGTTACAAGCATAAAACGGAAAAATTAAAGACATAAATCTAAAATTTAGTCCGATCATAATTATTTAAAATATAAATATAGCATGATTTATTCCACCATCCACAACATCATATCCTCAGTCGGATTCCTCAACCTGAAAGTCATGATAATAACAGGGGTGAGGTTCATCTCGCTCAGTAGGGATATATCTGTCAATATTTAATATAACATGAAAAATATTCACATAATTACAACAAAATTCATTAATTTCCTCTTTTTCCTCGACGATTGCGATTCCTCGCATATAGCATTGCGGGTTCACCCCGAAGATACGTTTAATCCCAGGCCCATTTCATAGCCCCTAGCTTATATGAATTTATTTCCTCTTGACATATATTGCAATCAATGAAATACAATCATGAAACATTAAATAAAGACAAATAATATAGAAATCACTACCTTAATAATCACGGATATTCGATGTAGAAAAATGAACAATAAAAGTTCAAGTCCTCGACCCGTTCGTTTTCTTCGTTAAATAAATAAATATAATTAATATGTGATTTTAATAAATTGAACTAATTAATAAAATAATTTGTAAAAATATTGAAAGAGGCTTGTGAATTGGGAATTATATATATACATAAGAAACATGAATAATAAGTAGAAAAATATAACTACCTTATAATTATTAGAAATATGGTGTAAAATTGTGTATGAAATTACACATATTTATAGTAGTTAATTCCAACCCCTAAACCTAAATTAGCCCCTAATAACTAACCCCTAAGTCCCCTAAAAATAACCCCTAATCTAACCCCTAAAATAACACCTAAATTAACTCTAATTATTTTTTTTAAAAAAAATTGGGATATTACATACTATCCCTCTTAATAAAATTTCGTCCTCGAAATTCATTAACTCAATAAATTTTCGGAAATAAAAATATTTTTTTCCTTTTTTTTACACGAGGAGTTCTTTGTCTAATATGAAAAGTACAGATGCAATAATACTTTTAATACAAATAACGACTTGAATTCATAAAATGTAATTCTAAAATATGATAATATAATATGACATTTTGAATAGCATGACAAAATAAATTGCATACCTTGAGAAATCTGACGAGATATGACGAAGGTGGATGCCACTAGACTATTTTCTTTTTAAAATATTTGAAAGAATTATTTTTTCTAAACAAGTCTACAGAACCGTAAACCTGCTCTGATACCACTTGTAACGACCCAGTTTTATGAAACTAAAGTACTCTAAAATATTATTAAGAAAACACGAATTTAAACTAAAGTGATGCCAATAATTATAAAAAAGTTGATTTAATTTTTTTTAATTCTTAAGGGAAAAATATCATAATGATAATAATAATAATAATTATTATTATAATAATAGTAATAGTAATAATAATATTACATCTTCCAAATTAAATATCCAACAATTGTTACAAGCATAAAACGGAAAAATTAAAGACATAAATCTAAAATTTAGTCCGATCATAATTATTTAAAATATAAATATAGCATGATTTATTCCACCATCCACAACATCATATCCTCAGCCAGATTCCTCAACCTGAAAGTCATGATAATAATAGGGGTGAGGTTCATCTCGCTCAGTAGGGATATATCTGTCAATATTTAATATAACATGAAAAATATTCACATAATTACGACAGTAAATTCATTAATTTCCTCTTTTTCCTCTAACTGGCCAGTTCCTGCATATAACATTGCGGGTTCACTCCGAAGATACGTTTGATCCCGCACCCTTTTCATAGCCCCTAGCTTATATGAATTTATTTTCTCTTGACATATATTGCAATCAATGAAATACAATCATGAAACATTAAATAAAGATAAATAATATAGAAATCACTACCTTAATAATCACGGATATTCGATGTAGAAAAATGAACAATAAAAGTTCAAGTCCTCGACCCGTTTGTTTTCTTCGTTAAATAAATAAATATAATTAATATTTGATTTTAATAAATTGAACTAATTAATAAAATAATTTGTAAAAATATTGAAAGAGGCTTGTGAATTGGGAATTATATACATATACATAAGTAACATGAATAATAAGTAGAAAAATATAACTACCTTATAATTATTAGAAATATGGTGTAAAATTGTGTATGAAATTACACATATTTATAGTAGTTAATTCCAACCCCTAAACCTAAATTAGCCCCTAATAACTAACCCCTAAGTCCCCTAAAAATAACCCCTAATCTAACCCCTAAAATAACACCTAAATTAATTCTTATTATTTTTTTTTAAAAACAATTGGGATATTACATTAACAAACCTGCAGAGTCTACATAAAAAGTAATTAATCCCAAATATATATTTTTTTTATACTAAACCTTGATGAAAATATTCACTGTTGAAAATTAATGAAAATAATATTTCAGCTTTTGCTTAGTTTTTTTTCCCCTTTTTTGAGAAAGCTTTTGCTTAGTTGCTACAGCTAGAGATGTTAAACGGGCTGGGCCTAGTAGTTTCGGCTAGCCCCATCAGGTTTTGGGTTAATCGAGCCATTAACAAATGGACTAACAATATTGCAAACATAACCCTAACGGACTTCGGGCTAAATGAGTTAGTAACGCGCTAAAGCAACAATAAATATTGAAATGTAATTTTAAATTAAAATATATATAATATTATCAAAAAACAATTATCATAATTATCCCTTCATCATCAATCTCTGTCCTCTTACACATCCCAACGTCCCTAAAAACTCTTTCTCGTCTTTGAAGTAGAAATAAAACAAAGATCAATTCCAGACATACCTCTTGCTTCGGTAGTTGTCGTTAACTTTCCTTGAACCTGGAAGACAAAAGCTACAAAACATAATCCATATTGAATATGTTTTAAGTATCAACCAAGATGAACCTTGTCATATATAACTTTATAAGCTACAAAAAAGTGATAGAAAAAAAAAGCGAACTAGACTCCTCTCATATGTTGGTCTCAGCTGCACCTCCATCCTCAACTGCTTCAGCCACATCACCCTGCTGCTCTCTGAGGTACGCGTTCCAATGTTTTCCTACTCGAACAAATAACACCAATAGAGAACGGGGCTAAATTGTGTTTAACTATATGGAGATGGGTTACATGCATAACATCCTCAACAAATGCCGCAATAAACCAACCCACACTCCAATATTTTGGTGATTTCCTATCAAATTTAGTAGAAGAATCAAGGAAACCACACTGCCAAAGGTAAGGGTGTGGGTGAGGTTTTAGTGGCCTGCCGGGCTAGCCCATTTGGGCTGCGGGTTGAGCCCGCTGCCTGTTCACTATTTAAAAAAAACAAAACAAAATAAATATATTATTATGTATAAAAATGATAACCCATCATTTTTTACGACACACAAGTTATGGTCGAGTTAAGTGGGGATTCTGAAATACATTAGCCATTGCTTTTACTTTGGGTTTCTCACTAAAATAATCGAGAGCTATTATTTTTTTTAGAATCTATTGTTGGTTGTTTCATGTAATATGTAGATCAATTTTAGCCTAAATAATTATATATATACATTTTGGAGATAAGTCCAATATGAATAGGAATTCACTACCTCCGATACTGCTATACAAGAAAAATCATTACGCCAACACGCAAACAAGAAAACATACAACTGAATTTCCCATCATTGAGGTTGTAAATCATTAAGCCTAATTTCAGATTTTATTACTTACTTTTTTTTTCCTTTTCATTTTTTAGGTTTTATTTAACCTTATGTAACTGAGATTCCATTTTATAAACGGGCTATGCCCATCCATCTCACGATCGCTAGGTGCTCCCATAAAAAATATTTCATTCATGTTTTCAACAAAGTATAGAAACGTGTTACCTAGAGCCGTTTCTTCTTAGAACTTCTTGTGGTGGGGGGGTGGAGTAGAGCTGTCGCGTGGGGAGCCGCCGTGTAGTGGTGATGGGATTGGAGTAGGGCCATCGCATGGGGAGTCGTCGTGTGATGGTGACTGGGTCGGGGTAGGGCCTTCCGTCGTGTGTTGTGATGGGTCAGAGTAGGGCCTTCCCGTGGTGAGCCGCCGTGTGGTAGTGACGGGTTAGAGTGGGGCCTTCCTGTGGTGAGCAACCGTGTGGTGGCGACGGGGTCGGAGTATGGTCTTTGCATGGTGAGCCACTTTGTGGTGGCGATGGGGTCAGAATAAGGTCGTCGCGTGGGGAGCTGCCGTGTGGTGGTGATGGGGTCGGGCCGTCGCGTGGGGAGTCATCGTGTGGTGGTGATGGGGTCGGAGTAGGGCCATCACATGAGGAGCCACCGTGTGGTGGTGACGGGGTAAGAGTACAGTCTTCGCGTGGGGATTGGGTAGCCGCCATGTGGTGGTGACGGGGTTGGAGTAGCGCATTCGCTTGGGGAGCCGTCGTGTGGTGGTGACGGGATAGGAATAGATTCCACACCGTCATGTGCTGACGGAATCAGAGTAAAGCCACCGTCACTTGGTGAGCTGTCTGATTTTGGTGATGGATGCGGGGCACCGAGATGAGAAGCCATTGATTTTTATTATTTCTGAAAATGTGAAATTGTGAAAATGTTGGTGAAATGATGAGTGAAGGAATCCATATGTATATAGAGGGATGATGAAAATGGAGGATAAGCTCTGGTATGACAACTGGAGGTGTAGTGGCCGTGGAGGTGTAAGTGGCCGTGGAGGTGTAGTGCCACTGTGGAGGTGTATTGCTGTCGAGGAAGAAAAGGAGGAGGACCAAGTGTGTACTGTGTAGTCGGTGTGTACTGTAAATATGATGAAATATGAAATTTTGTTGAGGAGAGAGAGGGGTTAGATATATGTATAGATAGGTGTGAGGGATAAAGATGTTTAGATGCTACAGCTAAAGATGTTAAATGGGCATAGTAGTTCCGGCTAGTCCTATCAGGTTTTGGGATAATCGAGCCATTATTAAATGGGCTAACAGTATTGCGAACATATCCCTAAAGGACTTTGGTCTAAATGGGTCACTAACACGCTAAAACAACAAAAAATATTAAATCTAATTTTAAATTAAAATATATATAATATTATAAAAAAATTATTATAATTATCCCTTCATCATCAACTTCTGTCCTCTTACACATCCCAACGTCCCTAAAAACTCTTTCTCGTCTTTGAAGTAAAAATAAAACAAAGATCAATTCCAGACATTCCTCTTGCTTCGGTAGTTGTCGTTAACTTTCCTTGAAACTAGAAGACAAAAGCTACAAAACAACATCCATATTGAATATGTTTTAAGCATCAACCAAGATGAACCTTGTCATATATAACTATATAAGCTACAAAAAAGTGATAGAAAGAGAACTAGACTCCTCTCATATGTTGGTCTCAGTTGCACCTCCATCCTCAACTGCTTCAGCCACATCAGTCTGCTCTCTGAGGTACCTGTTCCAATGTTTTACTGCTCGAAAAATAAAACAAATAATACCAATAGAGAACGGAGCTAAATTGTGTTTAGCTATATGGAGATGGGTTACATGCATAGCACCCTCCACAAATGCCGCAAATAAACCAACCCACACTCCAATATTTTGGTGATTTCCTATTAAATTTGGTAGAGGAATCATGGAAATGCAAACTAAAAGTAACATCTCCACCGACCAACTATCCTTCTCTAGCCCAGCAATAAGAGTGACACTGATTAAAAAAACTGTTTCTAATATTTCCATAATCTTGTGAGGAAGCTTTCTTGGTGTTATGCAATCACAATAAAATATTGTCCAAACAACCACAAAAGCATACACAATGTAAGCAATTCCAAGTACAAGGTATCAAGTGAAATGGAGAGATTTTTTCAAATGCAGTTTTCTGAACCGATTAGCTGTCGCCCATAGAAGTATAAAGGCAAATCCCATAAATACCACAACTATAGCACCCCATATGATTTTCTTATTCTCAGGCCATTGGCTCAACTAATGTAATGATGGCTCAACTCAAATGGAAAAAAGTTAATAAAAAGTTTCAATAAAATCTACCAATCAAAATATTATATATATATATATACATATGTAATGAACACAACAGATCCCACGAGCTTTTATCAAGGCCCGTCGGACCAGCCCGCCCACACCGTCAAAAGTAAGGGTGTGGGTTGAGGTTTTAGTGGCCTACAGGTCTAGTTCATTTGGGCTGTGGGTTGAAGCGGGCCAACCCGCTGCCCGTCCATTATTTAAAAAAAAACAAAACAAAATAAAAATATTATTATGTAAGAAAATGATAACCCATCATTTTTTACGACACACAAGTTATGGTCGAGTTAAGTGGGGATTCTGAAGTACATTAGGCATTACTTTGACTTTGGGCTTCCCACTAAAATAATCGAGAGCTATTGTTTTTTATAGAATCTATTGTTGGTTGTTTCATGTAATATGAAGATCAATTTTAGCCTCAATAATTATATATATACATTTTGGAGATAATTCCAATATGTACAGGAATTCACTACCTCCGATACTGCTATATAGGAAAAATCATTACGCCAACATGCAAACATGAAAACATACAATTGAATTTCCCATCATTGAGGTTGTAAATCGTTAAGCCTAATTTCAGATTTTATTACTTCCCCACTTTTTTTTTTAATTTTTCATTTTTTGGGTTTTTTTTAACCTTATGTAATCGAGATTCAATTTTATAAACGGGTGATGCCCATCCATCAAGCTGACTGCTAGGTGCTCCTATAAAAAAATATTCCATTCATGCTTTCAACAAAGTATAGAAACATGTTACCTAGGAGTTGTTCTTCTTAGAACTTCTTGTGGTGGGGGGATTGGAGTAGAGTTGTCGCGTGGGGAGCCGCCGTGTTGGTGACGGGATTGGAGTAGGGCCATCGCATGTGGAGTCGTCGTGTGATGGTGACAAGGTCAGAGTAGGGTCTTCTCGTGGTGAGCCGCCGTGTGGTAGTGACGGGTTGGAGTTGGGCCTTCATGTGATGAGCCACCATGTGGTAGCGACGGGGTTGGAGTATGGCCTTTGCATGGTGAGCCATTGTGTGGTAGCGATGGGGTCAGAATAGGGCCGTCGCGTGGGGAGCTACCGTGTGGTGGTGATGGGGTCGGGCCGTCGCGTGGGGAGCCACCGTGTGGTGGTAATGGGGTCGGAGTAGGGTCGTCACATGGTGAGCTGCCGTGTGGTGGTGACTGGGTTAGAGTACGACCTACGCGTGGGGACTAGGTAGCCGCCATGTGGTGGTGACGGGGTAGGAGTAGCGCCTTCGCTTTGGGAGCCATCATGTGGTGGTGACGGGATAGGAATAGATTCCACACCGTCTTGTGCTGACGGAATCAGAGTAAAGCCACCATCACTTGGTGAGCTGTCTGATTTTGGTGACAGATGTGGGGCGCCGAGATGAGAAGCCATTTATTTTTGTTATTTCTGAAAATGTGAAAATGTTGGTGAAATGATGAGTGAAGGAATCCATTTGTATATAGAGGGAAGATGAAAAATGGAGGATAAACTCTGGTATGACAGCTGGAGGTGTAGTGGTCGTGGAGGTGTAGTGCCACTGTAGAGGTGTAATGATGCCGAGGAAGAAAAGGAGGAGGGGCAGGTGTGTACTGTGTAGTCGGTGTGTATTGTAAATATGATGAAATATGAAATGTTGTTGAGGAGAGAGAGGGGTTAGATATATGTATAGATAGGTGTGAGGGATAAGACAACACGACAAAATCTTTTCGAACTCAATCCCAAGTCAAAACTCCCAATTCAATTCAATAATATTTTTAGTCTTTTATTTATTAATTTATTAATTTTAAATTACCCACTTTTGTTGTTGAGGAGAGAGACATTAGATTTGGCAAAAAAAGAGGAGAGAAACATCAGATATATGTATAGATATGTGTGAGGGATAAGACAACACTACAAAACTTTTTTAAACTCCCAATTCAATAATATTTTACGTCTTTCTTTTATTAATTTTTAAATTACCCACTTTTTTCTATTAAAAACCATAATTATAGTTTGTAAACTTCCAATTCAATAATATTTTACTTGTCTTTCACTTATTAATCTTTAAATTACCCACTTTTTTGTTTATTAAAAACAATAACTATAAGTTTTTTTAACAAACCAGTAGAGTCTAAATAAAAAGTAATTAATCCCAAATACATTTTTTTAATACTAAACTTTAATGAAAATATTCACTGTTGAAAATTACTGAAAATAATATTGCAACTTTTGCTTAGTTTTTTTTTTTTCATTTTTGAGAAAGCTTTTGCTTAGATGCTACAGCTAGAGATGTTAAATGGGCTGGCCCTAATAGTTTCGGCTAGCCCCATCAGGTTTTGGGATAATCGAGCCATTATCACACGGCTAACATTACGAACATAATCTAATGGACTTTAGACTAAATGGGTCACTAACGCGCTAAAGCAACAAAAAATATTAAATCTAATTTTAAATTAAAATATATATTTAATATATCAAAAAACAATTATTATAATTATCCCTTCATCATCAACTTCTGTCTTTTACACATCCCAACTGTTAGATAAATGTTTTTATCATGATTTTGATGATTATGTTCGATTTTGTTCAAATATGTTTTTAAACCAAAACTATGTCCCTAAATGTTGTCTAAATACTTCCGATCAACTTAAAATGTTTTTACTATTTTTCGGAGTATTTCTTGAAGTTTATTTTCAATAAAACATTGGACAACACATTTGTTTCAGCTCGACCGGTCTCCCCTATAGGCAACCCGTATCCGAGTTGAGTCGAGAAACGAGAAAATGGGACGTAAGAAAAACAGTAAGCGGGCGGCCGGTCGGCCGACCGGCACTGACCAGATTGGGAGTTGGATTTTTGTTCCGACTTCTCTGTTTAAAAAATCGTCAAGGGCAACCGTCACATAAAGACTAAGGGCGGCCGGTCGCACTCCCCTTCGACCGTCCCCTGTGTAAAAATTCGCAGAATTCAATTTCAATCTTATCTCTGCGACGGCCGAACCCCATGTTTATCAAGAAACTATCCGCTGCGTTTTGCACAACTTTTCCCTATTTTGTGGGATTGATTTCTAACAGCTATATTGATTATTTTAAATGGTTTCTTTTGCAGCAAATCACTCCCCAAGGAGGAGCCAATGTCTGGAAATGAAAGCCAAGTCCTCTCCTATAAATAGAGGCTTCATTCAAGCAACAAGAGATAACACACAATATACAAGCAAAGAGCAATTGAGCAAACACTTTCATATATCTTGTTGTATTAGCTAAGCACTTTCACTTGCACTTATTTGAGGTCTAGGCTTTCAATTCTTGATTACACTTGTACTCATATTGTATCAATCATTATTGAGTTGTAATCTTGATTTTGGTCATCATTCAACACAAGACATCCTTGTGAGTATTCTTGTGGTAAGAATACACTTGGGTGATCTAGGTGATAGGTGTTTGAAGGTTGTGGTAATCTTCAAAGGTGTTGTAAGAGGGTTGTGGTAATCCTCAAGGTGGTGAAAGAAGGTTGTGGTAATCTTCAAAGGTGTTGTAAGAGGGTTGTGGTAATCCTCAAGGTGGTGAAAGAGGGTTGTGGTAATCCTCAAGGTGTTGTATTAATTTTTGGTAAATTAATAAAATCTTTTTTTTTTTTAAAATCCATACCGGAGATACTGGGGTGGTAGAGGATTAGGCCCTAGGTGGGTTGAACCTCTTTAAATCAACGAGTGTTGTTTATTTTCCGCATTTACATTCTTGTTATCTACTCGTTGTTTCGAAAAAGAAGGTGATTTGCAAAAAATCGGCATAATCTATTCACCCCCCCTCTAGATTATTGTAGCCACTTGGACTTACATGTGGTATCAGAGCCAAACTCTTTGGCTAGCTCGTTCCGAGTAAAGAGGAAAGATCCATGGCTACAAATGATGCTCATCTCACCACCGGCGCCTCCACCAATAAGCCACCACTATTCGACGCCAACAACTACGCATTTTGGAAAGACCGTATGGAGTGCTTCCTACAAGGGTGCGGGTTCGACATTTGGAATGTGGTCATTGAAGGAGTTGATCAACCAACAAAGAAATCGGAGGATGGCACTTTGGCTCCTAAACCTTTCAAGGAGTTTGATGAAAACGACAAAAAGGCTTTCTCTCTAAACGGTAAGGCCTTAAATATTTTGCATTGTTCTCTTACCGCCACCGAGTACAATCGCATAAGAGGCATAAGGTCGGCACATGAGGTTTGGGAAAAATTGGTGACAATCTATGAAGGGACTAAGAAAGTCAAGCAAGCAAGAAAGACCATGCTTGTTAAAGACTTCGAAAACTTTAACATGTATGATGGCGAAAGCATCTCCAAGATAGTGGAAAGGCTTGACAATATTGTCAATCCTCTTGTGGCCCTCGGCAAGGTCATCTCCGAAGAAGACAAAGTGACCAAGGTATTAAATGCACTTCCCGGGTCATGGTCCGAAAAAGTAACGGCAATCACGGAGGCACAAAATCTTGAGACACTCAAGTTTGATGAACTTATTGGAAATCTACTCATCTATGAAGTCTATCTCAAGTAGAGGAAAAATTCCAAACCATCCACAAATCAATCGGGTATGCAAATTATTTCTAAAGGTCTTGCTTCTTCTTCTAATAATGCGTACTATGATAATGATGATGATGATGAGGAGACGGCCGCACTTGTTCGAAAATTTGCAAAAAATGTAAATAAAAATAAAGCAAGAAAACCAAGAGATAATGCTTGCTTTAAATGTGGAAAACCCGGGCACTTCATTGCCGATTGCCCGAAGCTCGATGAAGAGGAGCAAAAGAAAAGGAAGCCTTTCACAAAAAAGAAGGCTCTAAATGCGGAAGTCAAAACATGGGATGAACTACTCGAAACAACCGATGAGGAAGGAGAAACCGAACACGGTCTCATGGCTATAGACGATGAAAACAATGAGGTACACTCAAACTCTTCTACTTCCTCCATAGTTGATGACTTGCAATGTGATTTTGATGAATTGCAAATTGAGTTTCAAAATTTAATCGTTAAATACAAAAACTTGAAAAATGAGCACAAGGAGATTAAAGTTGAAAAAGAAAAATTATTTACCTCTTATGAATCTCTAGACAAAGCTCATGCTCTTACTAGAATTCATTCTCTTGAAACCGAAAAGGAATTGCTCACAAAAGATATTGAATGTTTGAAAAATGATATGCATCGTTTCAACATAAGTACGGATAAAGTTACAAAAATTTTAGATGCACAAAGAGGTGAGCATTCCAAATCGGGACTTGGTTATAAGCCATTTCAAAGTGTTTTTAAGAAAAATAACCAAGGTCCGACTTTTGTACGTGTTAATAATTATAATACTCCTACTTGTTTTTATTGTGGCAAAGTTGGACATTATGCTAATAATTGCAAATTGAGAAATAGCTCAAGACATGTTTGGAGACCCAAAGGTCTCAAGACTAACCCCATGGACCCCAAAATTATAGGGTACCTAAAAGAAATTCTTTTGTAGGTAATAGGGGCTATAACCACAATGGAAGATTCAAAATGGCTCATGGACAGCGGATGTTCCCGCCATATGACCGGGAGGAGAGAACTTTTTACCAACATCAAACTCCAAGAAGAGGGTATGGTCATGTTCGGCAATGGCAAAGGAAAGATTCTTGGAAATGGAGAAATTGGTAACTCTTCTTTCTCTTTAGTAATGTTCTATTAGTTGAAGGGCTTAAGTTTAATTTGATAAGTGTTAGCCAATTTTGTGATTCAAAATATGATGTTTCCTTTAATAAAGAAAAATGCCTTATACTTAAAAATGGTGAAATTATTTGTGAAGCAAATAGAAAAGGCAATCTTTACAAAATTTGTACAAGTGATTTGGTTAGTCAAAATGTTTCTTGTTTAGTCGCCAATAATGATTTAACTAGTTTATGGCATAGGCGACTTGGACATGTTGGATACAAGAATTTGAAAAATATTTACAAAAACCAACATGTGAAAGGACTACCCAAATTGAATTTTGAAAATCTTGGCTTATGTGACACTTGTCAAAAGAACAAATTAGTTAAAAGTAGTTTTAAGCCCAAAAATGAAATTTCACAACCAAACCTCTACAAATGCTTCACCTTGATTTGTACGGGGACATTGGTACGGCTAGTCTAAGTGGAAAACATTACACTTTTGTTATAGTCGATGATTTTTCGAGATATACTTGGGCTCTTTTTCTTACCAATAAAAACGATGCCGTTAATGAGTTTGTTAAGTTGTGTAGACTCATTGAGAATGAAAAAGAAGATACTATCAAGTCTATTCGAAGCGATCGAGGTGGAGAATTTGACGGTGAATTTAGAGTATTTTGTGAAACCAAAGGATATGCTCATAATTTCTCGGCTCCAAGAACACCTCAACAAAATGGAGTAGCCGAACGGAAAAATCGGACATTACAAGAAATGAGTCGGTCCATGCTCAATGAATTTTCACTTCCAAAGTATTTTTGGGCCAAGCCGTAAGTACCGCTTGCTATGTCATTAATCGAGTTTATATTCGTCCTAAAATGAATAAAACTCCATATGAGCTTTGGAAAGGTAGAACTCCAAATATTAGTTATTTCAAGATATTTGGTTGTAAATGCTTTATTTTGAATACCAAGGATCAATTGGACAAACTTGATCCTAAGGCCGATGAAGGGATATTTATGGGATATTCAACAAAAAGCAAAGCATATCGGGTTTACAATAAAACTAGTGGAGTTGTTGAAGAATCCATCCATGTTAAATTCAATGAAGCTTCGGAGTTGAAAGAATTCCTAATGATGAAAGTGATGAAGAGGATATTATTGAACAAATTGTTCAAATTGATGATCAACCGTCTACATCAAATGATCAACCGTCCACTTCAAATGGTCCTCAAGAAGATAGAGGTGATATCTCGGATCTTCCCGTTGCATTGAAATTTAAGGAGATCACCCAAAAGATCTTATTATTAGTGATCCCCTTGACAAAGTGATGACTCGGAGAAAATTTACCGAGAAAGCTCTTATTTCTCAAAAAGAGCCTAAAAATGCTAAAGAAGCTATTGGGGATGAGGATTGGTTTCTAGAGATGCAAGAGGAGTTGAATCAATTTGAAAGAAATGATGTATGGGAATTGGTACCTTGTCCTCCTTCTCAAACCATTATTGGCACAAAATGGGTTTTCCTAACAAACTTGATGATCAAGGCAACATTGTTCGAAATAAGGCAAGGTTAGTAGCTCAAGGGTATTGTCAAGAAGAAGGTATTGACTATGATGAAACTTTTGCACCCGTAGCACGTTTAGAAGCTATTCGTATTTTGCTTGCCTATTCTTGTTTTAAAAATTTCAAACTTTACCAAATGGATGTTAAATCCGCCTTCTTAAATGGTATTATTCAAGAAGAAGTCTATGTAAAACAACCTCCGGGGTTTGAAAATTTTTCTAGGCCTAATGATGTTTATAAACTTAAAAAGGCCTTGTATGGTTTAAAACAAGCACCCGTGCATGGTATGATAGACTTAGTTCTTTTGTTTTACAAAATGGTTTTATAAGAGGTAAAGTTGATACAACTCTATTTGTTTTTGAAAAAGGGCAAGATTGTTTACTTGTGCAAATATATGTTGATGATATTATCTTTGGTGCTACTAATGATTCTTTGTGCAAGAAATTTTCTAAGTTAATGCAAGGAGAATTCGAGATGAGTATGATGGGGAGCTTAACTTCTTTCTTGGACTTCAAATTAAGCAATGTCAAGAAGGTATTTATATTTCGCAATCAAAGTATACAAAAGAACTTTTGAAAAAGTTCGGCATTGAAGAAGGAAGAACCGTCTCTACTCCTATGGCAACAAATGTCAAAATTGACAAAGATGAGAAAGGCAAGTCCGTGGATGAATCAAAGTATCGAGGTATGATTGGTAGTTTACTTTATTTAACCGCTAGTAGACCGGACATTCTTCATGCCGTATGCCTATGTGCTCGTTTTCAAAGCAATCCCAAAGAATCTCACATGAGTGCCGTTAAAAGGATTTTTCGATATTTGAAAGGCACCATTCAATATGGTTTATTTTATCCAAAGAATGAAAATTTTTCTCTTAAAGGTTATAGTGATTCGGACTATGCGGGAAATATTGATGATCGGAAAAGTACTTCCGGATCATGTCAATTTTTAGGCGATTGCCTAGTTTCTTAGTTTTCAAAGAAGCAAAACTGTGTTTCTCTTTCAACGGCCGTAGCCGAATATATTTCCGCCGCATTTTGTTGTACTCAACTTCTTTGGATGAAACAAACCTTAGCGGATTACAAATGCTCTTTTGAAAATGTACCTATCTTTTGTGATAATATATCCACTATAAATATTGCTCAAAACCTGGTTCATCATAACCGTACTAAACAGGAGAAAAACCGAAGCTGAGAAGTTGGAAACGTCCGGACTAAAACCGTTTCTAACGTTAGAATATCCGATGACCTATGTGGAGGAGGTCGCACAATTCTTCGTGAATGCCGAGATTCACGATGAAGGAATCAAGTCATCTGTTCACGGAAAGCGGTGAGTATCTCTCGCCAAGGATTTGGTGAACATTGCTCACTACCAACAGAGGAGCATCGAGAGATTAACGGCTGATGTCAACCTGGCCGATGCTTGGAAAGAAATAGCCAAGCCCGACTTTGCTTGATAAAATAGTGTATACAAACAAACAAGAGATCTGGCAAGGAGGATTATCACAAGTTGTTGGATATAGTTGCCAAATGTATCGACATCAAATTTGGCGGCTTTGACCAACCGTCAAAGGCAAAGCGATTGTAATGGCTGCAATCATCGAAGAAAAAGAAGATAAACTCGGGCTGAGTTTGTCTCAAAGCAGACTCTGCGAGCGTGGGAACAAGTCCTTCAAAGAAGATGGCTCATTTGGAGGATCCCTGGATATGGCCTAGTGATTGGCCGGCTATTGGAGGTGAAAGGAGTCCCTCTTAGACATGGGAAGGCATTCCATGTTAACAAGAGGATGTTCGAGCAAACCTCTCTGCGGCGCACGAAGCGAGCTTACGCCAAGAGAGCGACACCAAATGAGGGGAATCACCCCAAGAAGATACAAATTGTTTCCTCTCCACCAAGAAGAAAGCTCCCTGCGGTTTGCTAAGAAGAAGATCCCCTGCCGCAAAGAAAGAAAACAAACATGCTCCTGCCCCTGCGGCGGCGGTCGAAAGGACTCACAAATACCTTCTCCGATCGTCAAAAAAGGAGAACGAGAAGCCACGACGGCCCGCTCCTCGAGAAAAAGGCACCAAAGACTGCCCCGCCGCTCAAGACTCGAAGACACCGTCTCGAACCGAAATCCCTCGGTACAAACTAGGAGACGGAGACGAATTATCAAGCGCTCCGAGCCGGAGAAACCAAATGAGTCGACCACTCGGCTAGAGCAGATACTGAGATCAGGCTGAGAAGTAGAGTCTCCAGATGTAATTGATGAAACAGCCAAGTCTGCTTGAAGGCGATCGTGACAGAGGCAACTCAAGACACAACAGTAGTTCACACAAAAAAACACAAGAAAAATATTTGGAGCGGATAGTGATGTAATGATCCTATCTCCACCTTACCCGGACATCCAAAATCGTCATGTGAGTGGAGGAAATGGAAGTTGAGTAAGTCAAGGGAACAGTTCCAACGGCCCGAGTTTATAGAAGAAGAAGAGGAACTCTAAATTTCCTTGGACTAAAATCGTGCTCCCAAAGACTTGATGAAGACAATCGCTTAGACATCCTGCAGATTTTCAAGGAAAAGGAGAGAAAAGCAAGGCGAGGAAGCGAAGCACGTGAGAAGGCAAGCATCCGCCTATCTCCCGCACCACGAACACGCACATCCTCTACTTGATGTCTTCTCGACAGCGGTGATGAGGAACCGGAGAATGCTGCCCACGGAAAGAGTTACAAATGCGGCAAGCATTGCACGAGTCCGAATCCTTCACGAGCAAAGATTGATGGAGGGACCAGGAGAGTTCTCGAACACACCGAAATCGATCCAATGGGAGTGGTTCAAAAATAACCACTTGTTGTTGCGCCACCACTTTCCCAGCTCACTCGGAAGAAGGCAATAAGGGACTTGGCGATGAAACGGGACAATGGGGACCCCAATCGAGCCAACCCCTATTGAAGGTGTTTTACCACCGCCCCAACGATCGAACATTCAAAGGAAACAACCGGAGTTTGGAGACGAGTGACCCCATTCCAAGCCACTCACCGGTGCGCTAGCCGAGGGGAAACTCCTCCACTGCACTAGGTCGGAGGATCTGCAGATGACTCCACAAAGAATCAAGGAGGTCAAGAAGAGAAATCACAAACACTAGAAAAACAAAGAAGTTGCCATCAACGAAGCTCGGGCGATTGAGACTGTCTCACCGAGGTGCCAACCGCTCTGAAAGGCTAATGACGCCGCTGATGCGATCGAGGCACGGAAGGAATGTACAGGAGTTAACACTGGGGCGATGAAAGTGCAATCCATGGGGTTGAGACTCCAATGGATGCCACCGTAGAAGACCCTAAGACACCGACACTCGTCGAAAGGGAGGACCAAGGCCTCGCTGCAAGAGACTGCCGGAGGTCTTTGAAGGCCCACGGGAGGTTGAGACTTCCGGGGTAAAGAGGCTGAAGTAGAGAACATCCCTCCTGCTATCATCGACCCATCCGGTGGGGAGATAAGCGCACTTCATGATTCCCAGGACAATCCTCGATGTCACTTTTCTGGGGATCGGAAAGCGAAGAAAGAAGCCGAGTCATCCCCCATGACAAATCCAAAAGACTCACCATGCGGATGTTCCAAGCACGAGCAAGTCTTATCCCAAGACAACTCGTCAAACTTTTAACTTTGATGATGAGCCACCAATGGAAATCTCATCATCGTCCGATGACGCTTCCGACAAGGCCGAGGATCGATCTCATCAATGAAAAAAATCACCGAGACCAACGAAGTGTTAAGACAACCGAGGTTCAAAGCCGGTCTACTTCACAACAAAACCCAGTGAACCCGAGACCACTGCGCGCAGCCCCTCAAGTCTGCAGGGATCTATTCCAAAAAGAACTTCAGGCACACCGCTCATCATCGAACAAATCCCGGTGGGCGGTGATGAATTTTTTTGTAGAATCTTTTCTTTTTTTCTCGGAGATACCCGACCTCCATGAAGAGTCGAGAGAATAAGTGCGTCTTACGCTATCACGCATCACTCCCGTTTTCTCATCGGTACCATTGTTCCAAACGCTTATGACTTTGATGTTTGTATGGCCATCACCGCAACAAAAGAATCAAAAGAATCGGTTCGGTTCGAGAAGTGTTCAAGGCAATGTTTCTTGAGGTTGAAAGGATGGAGAGGCATCGTGCCTCTTTGGACATGCGATCGGACAACAGAGATGCCAACCTTACACCGATTTAAGAGGCATAACGATTCGGATAAGGGAATGGTGGCAACAAAGAAGAAACAATGCGTGTGGAACAAGTCGATTCTTCGGACATTGTTCAACAAGTCGCCGGTATGGAGAGCTGAAAATGCCGATGCAAAACGAAGCCGAGAGAACATATTGAGCATATGCATGAAGCTCACACTTTGCCGAGATAAAGTTGTCTGCGTGAGCAAAATACAAATGATCTACAACATTTGGAAGAACACATGACAAGAAAATTCAGCCTTCTCATAGCCGAGATGAAGGCGATTTCAGTGAGAATCCAACGCTACTCGATCCGAATTCGTCGTCGCATACAACGCAGCTGACTTCAGCGAACTCAACCATCGGAAGACTCGACTTCATGCTTGCCAAAGATGTTCCTGGGTTTCTCTATCCTTTGATGATGCCAAAAAGGGAAGAGGAATACCTTAAAGCGCTAAAATCAAGTCGAGAAAAAGGAGCAGCGGTGAGAAGGGAAAATCACCGAGGAAGTCTTGAAATGAAGAAAGGAAAGCTTGTTGAGGGGAAGGATCGACGGATGTGACTTTGATGATTGCACAAACCCCCAAGGTCCTCATCACGGTGACATTATAAGCAACAAACTCCTCGTGACTCGCCACTCCAACACTCTGCTATATCCATGGTGATAAGAGAAAAACTATTGAAGCGGGGATGAAGGAAGTGGAAGGTAGAATGGATGCCCGAATCATGAACATCTTGAAAGAACACGGAGGCATTCCGGTGAAGACACCTATGCCATCTCGGATGTCGGGACGAGCCACGATCAGTTGATGAATTTAAAATGCTCGAATCTGAGGGATACTTTGCAAATATGTCTATGGCTCAAGCTTGGGACTTGTCTTGGGAAAAGGGTCTCACATTATGTGAAGAAGGCCGACAGCAAAAGACTACCGGCGATCGCTCTGCTTTGGTCACTCCGCCGGGTCACTCACCGAAAGAAGAAGACCCCAAGATCTGATACGCCCCAGGAGGTAGAGGAAGAAGCGATGAGTGGAGGAAGAAGCTTGGACTCCAGGCCTCCGCCCAAAAACATTGAATACGTGGATCCAGGAAAGGAAAGGAGGGATCTACTGGGGTGGGCTTGACCAAGTAGCGAATTTGCAAGTGGCAAAAACTAACGCCGAGTATGTGAAAAGACTAGAAGAAGAAAACAAGAGACAAACTCAGCTATGGGAGGAGAGACAGGGAAAGAATAAGAAGAGATGAAGGCTGCCGGAAGGCATATGAAAAGAAAAAGAAGGCGGTGATGACGAGAAAAAGAGAAGGAGAAGAAGATCTCTTGATCAAGATGAAAGAAGGAGACAGCGAAGAAGATGAAGTGTTGCTGTCCACCCCTTCGTGTATTCTATCATGTAAATACATACAATGTAAGTCTTCTGTAATAAAACTATAAATTCTTTATTTTTTTGTGAAGACAATTATGTGCTCTGATACACCTTGTAAACAGTTGTGTTAAGGAACAAGAATGATATGATCAATAAAAGAATTGATTCTGCGCATACATTCTATGTCAATACACTATCTGTATGTATCTTTGTTGTTTGCATTTTTTTATGGTTTAAGTTTTGGCATCATCAAAAAGGGGGAAATTGTTAGGAATTTTATTGTTTAGATTTTGATGAATGCCATGTAAAACTTAGAATAGAAAGTTGGCACCCCAATTCTTGTTGTAAAATGCATTGTAACAATTAGAGCAGACCAAGCTGAGTTAAGTCGCTACTACGCCCTAACATGCAAGAAGACAATCAAGATCGGAAGGAAGACTCTCACTGTGTGGGCAAATGAGTATGGAAAAGAAGAGTAGACAGGAACTCTCTTCGGAGAAGCGGTGAGATGCGGTGAGTGGAGCATTAGTCAAGTCAACTCAAGAAAAGCCAAGTCTCAAGTTGAAGTGATGAAGAGTCGTCGATGATTGAAAGTCGACTCTAAGTCACCTGGGAAAAGCAAGGAAATGCGGTCAAGTCGAGATAATCAGAAAAGAAAGAGTTGCCGAAATCAAGAGATTTACTTAAACAAGTAATATCTCCATACCACCTTTCTCGAGTGCTCGGTCCCGAGCGTGCAAAAGGAATGAACGAATGGGAAGCACTACACCGTGTCGAACTCGAAAGGTGAAAGAACAATTCATACGAGGAAATGGCAATTCCAAGAACTGCAACAAGACAAGCCAACGATCGCAAAGTGACTTTCAAAAATAAGCCTATCTCTTCAACGGGCAAATTTTTGAAAGTTCACTATAAAAGGCGAGGAGTTTGTTTGAGAAGGAGAATGACACACATGTGAGATATACAAGCATATTAGAAAAACTGAAATATTCTCAATCCTCAAGCCTACATTACGAAGAACATCAATCCAACACTCACCGTGAAGGAAAGATAACTTCAACCAGTTGAAGAGGAAAATACGAAAACAAGGGGTCTACATTCCAGGGAAGGATTGTAGGAAGGTTCAAGGTTGAACCAAGTCTTAAGCTTTTGGAGGGCTTCGTGATCAAATCCAAAGAGTTTGAGCAAGTGAGTCAGTAGTAGCAAGGCAGTACCTGCCTGAAGAAGAAGGCGAGTCGTCGAGAAGCCGGGTTGGTGAGTGATCAAGGCGTCTCGGTCGAGTCCCAAAGGATCAAGTCACCGTGTGATCAAGACTTGTATCCGGATCATACCACTTTTTAAACTGATCATTACTTAGTGGATTCCTCCAGGAGTTGGAGAAGAGAGGAGTAGAAGAATTACCCCATCTTGAACCTCTATAAAAATTTCATTGTGTCATTTACATTTCAAAGACTTAAATTCTGCATTTTTAACTCGCTTATATCTGGCGATAAATTTGCTATCCACTTGATAATTTATAAGTACTAAATCAAGCTCTAAAATCTTGTTTAAACTTAAGGGTGTTAAGTCTTCCGCTAAAAACAAAACCACGATTTGAGTCAAATTACGCCAACAAATGAGTTACTCCATCAATGGCTCGAAATTTGCATTTGAGAGATTAACTCTACTTTGAGTGACTAATTCGACTGTCCATCAAGGACACAAATGTGAATCAACTCAGAGATTAAAAAGGACTAAATCGAAAATTTGGTAAGATTTATTCAACCCCCCCTTCTAAACCTTACACTTACACCCCTTGGGACCTACATGTCGCAATGAAATTTCAACTTATACATGATTCTGTTGCTTTCAAAAGTTTTCTATACTTATTGAGATCATGTTTTTGACAAACAAAACAAGCGTATGAACTCTTCATATTACACTTCTCCCATTTTCCTTGGATTATTATGCTTTAATTGCTCGACGGTTAATAAACCGTCCCTTTAGCGCACTTTGATACTATTGTATGGTGTTTTCACCATTCTAACGTTCTTTTTGATGATTCCAAAGGGGGAGAAACAGGATATTAGCTCGTTAGCTCAAGAAAAGCTAATAAAAGCTCGCAATAAGTATTGTGGACTCTAATACCTAGTCCATGGCTAGAATTTTGGACTCGGATGAAATTGTTTATAAGTTTTGTGACAGGGGGAGCTCCTTAGCTCATGATGCATTCTATATAAGCTTGTTATAGCTTGTGCTTCTTACTTATAATAATCGTTTGTTGATATGCTCATAAATAGGGGGAGCTTTGTATGAAATACTTCTAACGGATAGTTTACTCGTAAACTCGTAAAACCGAAAATTTTATTTGGTTTTAAAATCGTCCTCAAGAAAATTGTTTTGGTTTGTAATCATCAAAAAGGGGGAGTTTGTTAGATAAATGTTTTTATCATGATTTTGATGATTATGTTCGATTTTGTTCAAATATGTTTTTAAACCAAAACTATGTCCCTAAATGTTGTCTAAATACTTCCGATCAACTTAAAATGTTTTTACTATTTTTCGGAGTATTTCTTGAAGTTTATTTTCAATAAAACATTGGACAACACATTTGTTTCAGGCTCGACCGGTCGCCTATAGGCAACAACCCGCACTGAGTTGAGTCGAGAAACAAAAATGGGATGTAAGAAAAAGCAGGCGGGCGATCGTCGACCAGGTGGGGGCGGCCGGTCGCGGTCGGCCGATCGGCCGGCGGGCGACTTTGCACTGGAGTTGGATTTTTGTTCCGCACTTCTCTGTTTAAATCGTAAAATCGTCGGCAACCGTCACGACTAAGGGCGATCGGTCGCTCCCCTTCGACCGGTCCCCTGTGTAAAAATTCGCGAGAATTCAATTTCAATCTTATCTCTCTCTGCGACCGACGGTCGAACCCCATGTTTATCAAAGAAACTATCCGTTGCATTTTCGAACAACTTTTCCCTATTTTGTGGGATTGATTTCTAACACTATATTGATTATTTTAAATGGTTTCTTTTGCAGCAAATCACTCCCCAAGGAGGAGCCAATGTCCGAAATGAAAGCCAAGTCCTCTCCTATAAATAGAGGCTTCATTCAAGCAACAAGAGATAACACACAATATACAAGCAAAGAGAAATTGAGCAAACACTTTCATATATCTTGTTGTATTAGCCTAAGCACTTTCACTTGCACTTATTTGAGGTCTAGGCTTTCAATTCTTGATTACACTTGTACTCATATTGTATCAATCATTATTGAGTTGTAATCTTGATTTTGGTCATCATTCAACACAAGACATCCTTGTGAGTATTCTTGTGGTAAGAATACACTTGGGTGATCTAGGTGATAGGTGTTTGAAGGTTGTGGTAATCTTCAAAGGTGTTGTAAGAGGGTTGTGGTAATCCTCAAGGTGGTGAAAGAAGGTTGTGGTAATCTTCAAAGGTGTTGTAAGAGGGTTGTGGTAATCCTCAAGGTGGTGAAAGAGGGTTGTGGTAATCCTCAAGGTGTTGTATTAATTTTTGGTAAATTAATAAAATCTTTTTCCTTTTAAAATCCATCCCCGAGATACTGGGGTGGTAGAGGATTAGGCCCTAGGTGGGTTGAACCTCTTTAAATCAACGAGTGTTGTTTATTTTCCGCATTTACATTCTTATTATCTACTCGTTGTTTCGAAAAAGAAGGTGATTTGCAAAAAATCGGCATAATCTATTCACCCCCCCTCTAGATTATTGTAGCCAGTTGGACTTACACCAACGTCCCTAAAAACTCTTTCTCGTCTTTGAAGTAGAAATGAAACAAAGATCAATTCCAGACATTCCTCTTGTTTCGGTTGTTGTCGTTAACTTTCCTTGAACCTAGAAGACAAAAGTTACAAAACAACATCCATATTGAATATGTTTTAAGCATCAACCAATATGAACCTTGTCATATATAACTACATAAGCTACAAAAAAGTGATAGAAACAAAAAAAAAGAACTAGACCCCTCTCATATGTTGGTCTCAGCTGCACCTCCATCCTCAATCGCTTGACCACATCATCTGCTTCACCGAGGTGCAGCGTTCCAATATTTTACTGCTCGAAAAATAAAACAAATAACACCAATAGGGAAAGAAGCTAAATTGTGTTTAGCTATATGGAGATGGGTTACGTGCATAGCACCCTCCACAAATGCCGCAAATAAACCAACCCACACTCCAATATTTTGGTGATTTCTTATTAAATTTGGTAGAGGAATCATGGAAATGCAAACTAAAAGTAGCATCCCCACCGACCAACTATCCTTCTCTAGCCCATCAATAAGAGTGACACTGATTAAAAAAATTGTTTCTAATATTTCCATAATCTTGTGAGGAAGCTTTCTTAGTGTTATGCAATCACAATAAAATATTGTCCAAACAACCACAAAAGCATACACAATGTAAGCAATTCCAAGTACAAGGTACCAAGTCAAATCGGGAGATTTCTTCAAATGCAGTTTTCTGAACCGATTAGCTGTCGCCCATAGAAGTATAAAGGCAAATCCCATAAATACCACAACTATAGCACCCCATATGATTTTCTTATTCTGTGCCATTGGCTCAACTAGTAACACTGGCTCAACTCTGAAATGGAAAAAAGTTAATAAAATGTTTCAATAAAATCTACCAATCAAAATATTATATATATATATATATACATATGTAATGAACACAACAGATCCCACGAGCTTTTATCAAGGCCCGTCGGACCAGCCCGCCCACACCGTCAAAAGTAAGGGTGTGGGTTGAGGTTTTAGTGGCCTACAGGTCTAGTTCATTTGGGCTGTGGGTTGAAGCGGGCCAACCCGCTGCCCGTCCATTATTTAAAAAAAATAAAACAAAACAAAATATTATTATGTAAGAAAATGATAACCCATGATTTTTTTACGACAGACAATTTATGCTCGAGTTTAGTGGGGATTCTGAAATACATTAGCCATTGCTTTGACTTTGGGCTTCCTACTAAAATAATCGTGAGCTGTTGTTTTTTTCTTTTTAGAATCTATTGTTGGTTGTTTCATGTAATATGTAGATCAACTTTAGCCTCAATAGTTATATATATACATTTTGGAGATTAGTCCAATTTGAAAAGGAATTCACTACCTCCGATACTGCTATACAGGAAATCATTAATCCAACATGCAAACATGAAAACATACAATTGAATTTCCCATCATTGAGGTTGTAAATCATTAAGCCTAATTTTCAGATTTTATTAGTTCCCCATTTTTTTTTCTTTTTCATTTTTTGGTTATTTTTAACCATATGTAACTTAGATTCAATTTTATAAACGGGCTATGCCCATCCATCAAGTTGACTGATAGGTGCTCCCTTAAAAAAAAATATTTCATTCATGCTTTCAACAAAGTATAGAAACGTGTTACCTATGAGTTGTTCTTCTTAGAATTTCTTGTGGTGGGGGGACTGGAGTAGAGCTGTCGCGTGGGGAGCTGACGTGTAGTGGTGACGAGATTGGAGTAGGGCCATCGCATGTGGAGTCGTCGTGTGATGGTGACATGGTCGGAGTAGGGCCTTCCGCCGTGTGTTGTGATGGGTCAGAGTAGGGCCTTCCCGTGGTGAGCCGCCGTGTGGTAGTGATGGGTTGGAGTTGGGCCTTCCTGTGGTGAGCCACCATGTGGTAGCGACGGGGTCGGAGTATGGCCTTTGCATGGTGAGCCACTTTGTGGTAGCAATGGGGTCAGAATAAAGTCGTCGCGTGGGGATCTGTCGTGTGGTGGTGATGGGGTCGGGTCGTCGCATGGGGAGCCGCCGTGTGATTGTAATGGGGTCGGAGTAGGGTCGTCACATGGTGAGCCGCCGTGTGGTGGTTGTTAGTCCAAGTGGCTACGATAATCTAGAGGGGGTGAATAGATTATGCCGATTTTTCGCAAATCACCCTCTTTTTCGAATCAACAAGCAAATGACAAGAATGTAAATGCAGAAATTAAACAACACTCGTTGATTTAAAGAGGTTCAACCCACCTGGGCCTAATCCTCTACCACCCCAAGATTTTAGGGATGGATTTCAAAAAGAAAAAGATTTTATTAATTACCACAATTAATACAACACCTTGAAGATCACCACAATCCTCTTACAACACCTTCAAGGAGATCACCACAATCTTCCTTCACCACCTTTGAAGAGTACCACACTCTTCAAACACCTATCACCTAGATCACCCAAGTGTATTCTTACCACAAGAATACTCACAAGGATGTCTTGTGTTGAATGATGGACAAAATTCAAGATTACAACTATATGAAACCAATACAAAGATTGAGTGCAAGTGTAATCAAGAATCAAAAAGCCTAGACCTCAAAGATGTGCAAGTGAAAGTACTTTTAGCTATTACAACAAGAATGTAAAAATGAAAGCTTGAACAATTTGCGATTTCTTGTTGTGTATTTTGCTTGTGTGTATTGTATCTTGTGTCTTCAATTCATCCTCTATTTATAGGAAAGTCTTCACCAACATAGGCTCCCAACATAGGCTCCTCTATCTTCACTTTTGTCTACAAAAAGAAGATCACAAGATCTAAATATTGTACAAAATTGAAAAGTAAATCTTCTTTGTCAAAGAATTTAAACGGTATAATTTTGCTGTCACAAAATAACATAGGGCGACCGGTTGCCCTGCATAAGATTTCGAACGTTTGAAAAAATAGTGCGATCCAGGTACGAGTCGGAGTGGGGGTGCAATCGGTCGCCCCCTAGTTGGACCGGTCCCCTCCTCTTTTTTTGTACGTAAATTGTTTGTTTCAAGTTTGTGTTCTTTAGGTGCACAGTCGACGCTTTAGGCGGCCGTGGCGACCTTCAATTTGAAATGTTGTCCGATTTTTGTCAAAAATAAACTTCAAGAAATACTCCAGAAAATTAGTAAAAACATTTTAAATCAATTGGGAGTATTTGGACAACATTTACAAACATTGTTTTGGTATAAAAACTTATTTAAACAAAATCATCAAAATCTTGATAAAAATATTTATCTAACAGACTCCCCCTTTTTGATGATTACAAACCAAAACAATTTTAGGAAGTTGATTTTAAAACAAAACCAAATTTCCGGTCTTAAAGCATCAACCATTTCAAGCAAGATTCATCATAAGTACAAACAAACAAGGATAGGAGCAAAGATTTTTCAAAATCATTTTTGCACAAGCTCCCCCTATCAATATGCATATCAAGAACAAGTATACAAGCAACAACTAAAAACTAAAAGCTTAGCTTTTACAACTTAAGCTTGAATTCCATGAGCTTATAAGCTTCCCCTGTCACAAAACATCATTAGTCAAGCATAAAAGTCCACAATACATCAAATGGACTAAGCAATATTCACAGCTTATGGCTTTTAAGAGCCCTAGCTTTTAGCTTTTCTTGCAAGCTTATTTTCGCTTCTTTGAGCGTATGAGCGTTTTTCCTGTTTCTCCCCCTTTGGAATCATCAAAAAGAATGTTAGCACGATAAAAACATCATATATTCATATCAAAGTGCGCAAATTTATCGATTTATCGAGCGTTTTGAAAATAGAAGCTTAAATTCCAAATAAAAGGGAAAAATTGATCAATTGACTTGCAAAAGCTCATTTGATTGATAAAACATGATCTCTATAAACTTATAAGACTTTTCAAATCGAGAGAATCATGTAGGTGATGAACTTTTCATTGAAACATTTCATCGAACACTTGGCGTGCGTCGAATAAAACTAGAAGAATATAACGCCTTTGCGATTCATTTAAGCCAAAAATTTTCATCACTAATTGCAATACAACATTATACATTCATCATCAATCATCATAAACAACATATTTGTTGGGAAATTTATTGTTTAGAATTTGATGAATGCCATGTAAAACTTAGAATAGGAAGTTGGCACCCCAATTTTAGTTGTAAACTGCATTGTAATAAATAGGGCTGGTCAAGCCGTTAAGTCGGCTATGCCCAAACATGCAAGAAGACAATGGAGACTAGAAGGAAGATTTCGCAAGCAAGACAATTGAGTATGGCAAAGAAGAAAGACGGAACTCTACTAAAGGAGCAAACAGATGCGGTGAGTGGAGTATCGACTCAAGTCAACTCAAGAAAAGCCAAGTCTCAAGTTGAAGTGACAAGAGTCATCCATGATTGGAAGGCGACTCTAAGTCACCTGGGAAAGCAAGGAAATGCGGTCAAGTCGAGATAATCAAAAAGATCCGTTGCCTGAATCAAGAGAATTACTTAAACAAGTAATATCTCCATGCTACCTTTCTCGAAGTGCTCAGTCCCGAAGCGTGCAAAAGGAATAAACCAATGGGAAGCACTACACCGTGTCGAACTCGAAAAGGTGAAGAACAATTCATACGAGGAAATGGCAATTCCAAGGATCGCAACAAGACAAGCCAACGACCACAAGTGACTTTAAAAATTAAGCTATCTCTTCAACGGCGATTTTTTTGAAAGATCACTATAAAAGGCCGAGGAATGACTCGAGAGTGTGTGACCGTAACCACAAACATTCAAGCAATTATTAGAATCAGTAACCTGAAATATTCTCAAGTTATTAAACGCTCAATCCTCAAGCCTACACTACGAAGAACATCAATCCAACACTCACCGTGAAGGAAAGATAACTTCAATCGGTTGAAGAGGAAATTATTGAAGAATCAAGGGGTCTACATTCGACGAAGGATTGTAGGAAGGTTCAAGGTCGAACCAAGTCTTGATCTTTTGGAGGGCTTCGTGATCAAATCCAAAGAGCTTGAGCAAGTGGGCTGTAGTAGCAAGGCAACCGCCCGTGAAGAAGCCGAGTCGCATCGAGAAGCCAATTTGAGTGATCAAGGCGTCTCGGATCGAGTCCCAAAGGATCAAGTCACCGTGTGATCAAGACTTGTATCCGGATGGCTACCACTTTGTATCTTGATCAATACCTAGTGGATTCCTCCAGAGTTGGAGAAGAGTGGAGTAGAAAAATTACCCCATCTTCGAACCTCTATAAAAATCTTATTGTGTCATTTACATTTCAACACTTTAATTCTTGCATCATATTTGTTTAATTCTGCTGACATATTTGCTATCCATTAGATAATCTCTAAGTACTAAATCAAGCTCTAAATCTCTACTTAACCAAACTTAAGGGTGTTAAGTCTTCCGGCCAAAAAACAAACCACAGTTGAGTTAATTTAGACTTAATAAATGAGTTATTCCATCAATGTACTCGATTGAGTTTGTTGAGAGACTAACTCTACCGATTAATTAAATTGGCATCACCAAGGACACAACTGTAGTATCAACTCGAATTTTTAAAAGGACTAAATCAAAAATTTGGTAAGGTTTATTCAACCCCCCTTCTAAACCTTACACTTACACCCCTTGGGACCTACAATATTAATACAAGAATTTCAACAATATATTAAGATACAAGCACATTCTCAAGGGTTCAACCCAATTGAGATTAAAGGAGTAGAATTCTTACCATTTATTCGGTAAAGATGAGCAATGATGATGATAATCGAGCTTAATGAAGTCCAAAATATAAAACATATGCGAGAAAACAAATTTGAAGTGAAATTTGTGTGCAAAATGCGAAGGGGACGAAAAATGGACAAAATAAGTTAAAATGAAGAATGCTGAGGACAGAACGGTTTTAATCCAATTTTAGGCTTAGGGCGACCGGTCGACGTTGAGGGCGACCGGTTGCCCTCAACCCTTTCAGCCCACTGCCTGTCAGTTTTTCCAAAATCCGAATTTTCAACCAAAAATCCGATTTTTCACCCCTAAGTTTTAAAAACGTGCAAAATGCAAGCGTAAGCCTCATTCAATATGCATTATGCCTAACCGAGCTCGTATCGATGCAAAAATCTCGGAAGATAGCGGTTTTGTAAAAATGTCCGCTAATTGATCTTGAGATGGTACAAAAGAGATCTCAATTTTTCGTTTTGAAACACAATCCCTTAAAAAATGATGTCGAATTTCAATATGTTTAGTACGGTTATGATGAACCAGGTTTGGAGCAATGTTTATAGCGGATATATTATCACAAAAGATAGGAACACTTTCAAAAGAACATTTATAATCTGCTAAGGTTTGTTTCATCCAAAGAAGTTGTGTACAACAAAATGCCGCGGAAATATATTCGGCTTCGGCCGTTGAAAGTGAAACACAATTTCATTTCTTTGAAAACTAAGATACTTGGCAATCGCCTAAAAATTGACATGATCCGGAAGTACTTTTCAGATCATCAATATTTCCCGCATAATCCGAATCACTATAACCTGTAAGAGAAAAATTTTCATTCTTTGGATAGAATAAACCATATTGAATAGTGCCTTTCAAATATCGAAAAATCCTTTTAACGACACTCATATGAGATTCTTTGGGATTGCTTTGAAAACGAGCACACGGCATACGGCATGAAGAATTTCCGGTCTACTTGCGGTTAGATAAAGTAAACTACCAATCATACCTCTATATTTGGATTCATCAACCGACTTGCCTTTTTCATCTTTGTCAATCTTGACGTTTGTTGCCATTGGGGTAGAGACGGTTCTTCCTTCTTCAATGCCAAATTTCTTCAAAAGCTACTTTGTATATTTTGATTGAGAAATATAAATCCCTTCTTGGCATTGCTTAATTTGAAGGCCAAGGAAGAAGTTGAGCTCCCCCATCATGCTCATTTCAAATTCACCTTGCATTAACTTAGAAAATTTCTTGCACAAGGATTCATTAGTAGCACCAAAAATAATATCATCAACATAAATTTGCACTAATAAGCAATCTTGCCCTTTTTCAAAAACAAAGAGAGTAGTGTCAACTTTACCTCTTGTAAAACCATTTTGCAAAAGAAAAGAGCTTAGTCTATCATACCATGCACGGGGTGCTTGTTTCAAACCATATAAGGCCTTTTTAAGTCTATAAACATCATTAGGCCTAGAAAAATTTTCAAACCCCGGATGTTGTTTTACATAGACTTCTTCTTGAATAATACCATTTAAAAATGCGGATTTTACATCCATTTGGTAAAGTTTGAAGTTTTTAAAACAAGAATAGGCAAGTAAAATACGAATAGCTTCTAAACGTGCTACGGGTGCAAATGTTTCATCATAATCAATACCTTCTTCTTGACAATAACCTTGAGCTACTAACCTTGCTTTGTTTCGAACAATATTGCCTTGGTCATCGAGCTTGTTCCGAAATACCCATTTTTTACCAATAATGGTTTGAGATGGAGGACAAGATACTAATTCCCATACATCATTCCTTTCAAATTGATTCAACTCCTCTTGCATTTCTAAAAACCAATCCTCATCTTCAAATGGCTTCCTTAGCATTTTTAGGCTCTTTTTGAGATATAAGAGCTTTCTCGGCAAATTTTCCTCGAGTCATTACTTTATCAAAGGGATCATCAATAATAAGATCTTTTGGGTGATCTCCCTTAAATTTCAATGCTACGGGAAGATTCGAAGTATCACCTTTATCTTCTTGAGGAACACTTGAGCTTGAAGGTTGAGTTTCATCTTGAACAATGGGTTCAATAATATCCTCTTCATCACTTTCATCATTGGGTATCCTTTCAACACCCGAAGCTTCATTGAATTTGACATGGATGGATTCTTCAACAACCCCACTAGTCTTATTGTAAACCCGATATGCTTTGCTCTTGATTGAATACCCCATAAATATTCCTTCATCGGCCTTAGGATCAAGTTTGTCTAATTGATCCTTAGTATTCAAAATAAAACATTTACATCCAAATATTTTGAAATAACTAATATTTGGAGTTCTTCCTTTCCAAAGCTCATATGGAGTTTTATTCATTTTAGGACGAATATAAACTCGATTAATGACATAGCAAGCGATACTTACGGCTTCGGCCCAAAAATATTTTGGAAGTGAAAATTCATTTAACATGGACCGACTCATTTCTTGAAGTGTCCGATTCTTCCTTTCGGTTACTCCATTTTGTTGAGGTGTCCTTGGAGCCAAAAATTATGACTATATCCCTTTGTTTCACAAAAGACTCTAAATTCGCCACAAATTCTCCACCTCGATCACTTGAATAGACTTAATAGTATCTTCATTTTCATTTTCAATGAGTCTACACAACTTAACAAACTCATTAACGGCATCACTTTTATTTGTAAGAAATAGAGCCCAAGTATATCTAGAAAAATCATCAACTATAACAAAAATGTAATGTTTTCCACTTAGACTTGCCGTACCAATATCCCCATACAAATCAAGATGAAGCATTTGTAGGGGTTTGGTAGTGGAAATTTCATTTTTAGGCTTAAAACTACTCTTAACTAATTTGTTCTTTTGACAAGTGTCACATAAACCAAGATTTTCAAAATTCAATTTGGGTAGTCCTTTTACATGTTGGTTTTTGTAAATAGTTTGCAAATTTTTATATCCAACATGTCCAAGTCGCCTATGCCATAAACTAGTTAAATCATTATTGGCGACAAGACAAGAATTATTTTGACTAACCAAATCACTTGTACAAATTTTGTAAAGATTGCCTTTTCTAATTGCTTCACAAATAATTTTATCATTTTTGGAAATAAGGCATTTTTCTTTATTAAAAACAACATTATAATTTGAATCACAAAGTTGGCTAACCCTTATCAAATGAAACTTAAGCCCTTCTACTAAAAGAACATTACTAAGAGAGAAAGAAGAGTTACCAATTTCTCCATTTCCAAGAATTCTTCCTTTGCCATTGCCGAACATGACCATACCCTCTTCTTGGAGCTTGATGTTGGTAAAAAGTTCTCTCTTTCCGGTTATATGGCGTGAACATCCGCTATCCACAAGTCATTTTGAATCTTCCATTGTTGTTATAGCCCCTATAACCTACAAAGGAATTATTTTTAGGTACCCTATAATTTTGGGGTCCATGGGGGTTAGCCTTGAGACCTTTAGGTCTCCAATAATAGCTAAAATTATTCTTCAATTTACAATTGCTAGCATAATGTCCATTCTTACCACAATAAAAACAAGTAATAATACGAGGACTACTAGCACGTACAAAGGTTGGACCTTGGTCTTTTTTCTTAAAAGCTTTTTGAAAAGGTTTGTAACCAAGTCCTAATTTAGAATGCTCACCTCTTTGTGCATCTAAAATTTTTGTGACTTTATCCGTACTTATATTGAATCGATGTACATCCTTTTTCAAAATTTCAATATCATTTGTGAGCGTTTGTTTTTCGATTTCAAGTGTACGGACCATAGTAAGAGTAATATCATGAGCTTTATCATGACAGTCAAAAGAAGTAAATAATTTATCTTTTTCTAGTTTAAGCTCTTTATGCTCCTTTTTCAAATTCTTGTATTTAATAATCAAATTTTGAAACTCATTTTGCAATTCATCAAAATCACATTGTAATTCATCAAGTAGGGAAGAAGATGAAGCATTAGAGCGTACCTCGGTATTTTCATCGTCTATAGCCATAAGACCATGTTCTGATTCTCCTTCCTCATCGGTTGTTTCAAGTAATTCATCCCAAGTTTTGACGTCCGCATTTAACGCCTTCTTTTTCGAGAAAGGCTTTTTCTTCTTTTGTTCCTCTTCCGCTAATTTTGGGCAATCGGCTATGTAGTGCCCGGATTTTCCGCATTTGAAACAAGAATTGTCTCTTGGCTTTCTTGCTTTATTTTTGTTTACAAATTTTGCAAATTTTCTAACAAGAGTCGCTTTTTCTTCATCATCCTCATCACTAGCATAATAAACATTATTAGAAGACGATGCTAAGCCTTTAATAATATTTTGCGTGCATCCGTTTAGAGGTGGATGGTTGAGAATTTTTCCTATCCTTGAGATATACTTCATAAATAAGGAGGTTCCCAATGAGCTCATCAAACTTGAGTGTCTCAAGATTTTGAGCTTCCGTGATTGCCGTCACCTTTTTGGACCATGAGCCGGGAAGGGCATTTAAGAATTTGGTCACCTTATCTTCTTCGGAGATGACCTTTCCAAGATCCGCAAGAGGATTGACAATGTTGTCGCTCCTTTCCACCATTTTTGATATGCTTTCACCATCATGCATATTGAAATTTTCAAAGTCTTTCACAAGCATTGTTTTTCTTGCTTGCTTCACTTTCTTTGTGCCCTCATAGATGGTTTCTAATTTTTCCCAAACTTCATGTGCCGACCGTATGCCTCTTATGCGATTATATTCGGTGGCGGTAAGAGAGCAATGTAAAATGTTTAAGGCCTTACCGTTTAAAGAGAAAGCCTTCTTGTCATTTTCATCGTATTCCTTGAACGACTTGGGGGTCGTGGTACCATCCTCCAATTTTGTTGTTGGTTGAGCAACTCCTTCAATGACCACATTCCAAATATCAAATCCGCATCCTTGTAGAAAACACTCCATGCGGTCTTTCCAAAATGCGTAGTTGTTGGCGTCGAATAGTGGTGGCTTGTTGGTGGAGGCGCCGGTGGTGAGATAAGCTTCATTCGTAGCCATGGATATTTCCTCTTTACTCGGAACGAGCTAGCCAAAGAGTTTGGCTCTGGTACCACTTGTTAGTCCAAGTGGCTACGATAATCTAGAGGGGGTGAATAGATTATGCCAATTTTTCGCAAATCACCCTTTTTTCGAATCAACAAGCAAATGACAAGAATGTAAATGCAAATTAAACAACACTCATTGATTTAAAGAGGTTCAACCCACCTAGGGCCTAATCCTCTACCACCCCAAAGATTTCCTGGATGGATTTCAAAAAGAAAAAAAGATTTTATTAATTACCACAATTAATACAACACCTTGAGGATCACCACAATCCTCTTACAACACCTTCAAGGAGATTACCACAATCTTCCTTCACCACCTTTGAAGAGTACCACACTCTTCAAACACCTATAACCTAGATCGCCCAAGTGTATTCTTACCACAAGAATACTCACAAGGATGTCTTGTGTTGAATGATGGACAAAATTCAAGATTACAACTCTATGAAACCAATACAAAGATTGAGTGCAAGTGTAATCAAGAATCAAAAAGCCTAGACCTCAAAGATGTGCAAGTGAAAGTACTTAGGCTATTACAATAAGAATGTAAAAATGAAAGCTTGAACAATTTGCAGATTTCTTGTTGTGTATTTTGCTTGTGTCTTCAATTCATCCTCTATTTATAGGGAAGTCTTCACCAACATAGGCTCCCAACATAGACTCCTCTATCTTCACTTTTGCCTACAAAAAGAAGATCACAAGATGTAGAAATATTGTACAAAATTGAAAAGTAAATCTTGCTGTCAAAGAATTCAAACGGTATAATTTGCTGTCACAAAATAACATAAGGCGACCGGTTGCCCTGTATAAGATTTCGAACATTTGAAAAAATAGTGCGATCTAGGTACGAGTCGGAGGGAGGGTCGACCGGTCGACTGGGGGGTGCGACCGGTCGCCCCCTAGTTGGACCGGTCCCCCTTCTCTTTTTTTTTGTACAGAAATTGTTTCTGTTTCAAGTTTGTGTTCTTCAGGTACAGGTCGACGCTTTGGGCGACCTGTCGACCTTCAATTTGAAATGTTGTCCGATTTTTGTCAAAAATAAACTTCAAGAAATACTCCAGAAAATTAGTAAAAATATTTTAAATTAATTGGGAGTATTTGGACAACATTTACAAACATTGTTTTGGTATAAAAACTCATTTAAACAAAATCATCAAAATCTTGATAAAAACATTTATCTAACAGTGGTGACAGGGTTAGCCTGGTGGTGACGGGGTCGAAGTATCGCCTTCGTGTGGTGGTTACGGGATATGAATAGATTCCACACCATCTTGTGCTGACAGAATCAGAGTAAAACCACCGTCACTTGGTGAGCTGTCTGATTTTGGTGACGGATGCGGGTCGCCGAGATGAGAAGCCATTGATTTTTGTTATTTCTGAAGATGTGAAAATGTTGGTGAAATGATGAGTGAAGGAATCCATTTGTATATAGAGGGAAGATGAAAAATGGAGGATAAGCTCTTGTATGACAACTGGAGGTGTAGTGGCCGTGGAGGTGTAGTGCCACTATGGAGGTGTAATGTTGCCGAGAAAGAAAAGGAGGAGGAGCAGGTGTGTACTGTGTAGTCGGTGTGTACTATAAATATGATGAAATATGAAATGTTGTTGAGAAGAGAGAGGGGTTAGATATATGTATAGATAGGTGTGAGGGATAAGACAATACGGCAAAATCTTTTCAAACTCAATCCCAAGTCAAAACTCTCAATTCAATTAAATAATATTTTTAGTCTTTTATTTATTAATTTATTAATTTTAAATTACCCACTTTTGTTGTTGAGGAGAGAGACGTTAGATATGGCAAAAAAAGAGGAGAGAAACATCAGATATATGTGTGTGAGGGATAAGACAACACTACAAAACCTTTTTAAACTCCCAATTCAAAACTCCCAATTCAGTAATATTTTACGTCTTTCTTTTATTAATTTTTAAATTACCCACTTTTTTCTAATAAAAACCATAATTATAGTTTGTAAACTTCCCATTCAATAATATTTTACTTGTCTTTCATTTATTAATTTTTAAATTACCCACTTTATTAGATTTAATATTTTTTGTTGCTTTAGCGCGTTAGTGATTCATTTAGCCCAAAGTCCATTAGATTATGTTCGCAATATTGTTAGCCCACGTGATAATGGCTCGATTATGCCAAAACCTGATGGGGCTAGCCGAAACTACTAGGGCCAGCCCGTTTAACATCTCTAGTTGTAGCATCTAAGCAAAAGCTTTCTCAAAAAAGGAAAAAAAAAACTAAGCAAAAGCTGCAATATTATTTTCAGTAATTTTCAACAGTGAATATTTTCATTAAAGTTTAGTATTAAAAAAATGTATTTGGGATTAATTACTTTTTATGTAGACTCTACAGGTTTGTTAAAAAAACCTATAGTTATTGCCTACACTTCTTCACATACAACCACTTTCGAGAGAGGCTGACTTAGCAACCATTATTCACTCACAAACACTTTTGGAAGAGGCTGATTTAGCAACCGCAAGGGGCAGAAAAACGCTAAGGCCGCACGATTCATTGTTAAGGCAACAAGTTCGTGACAAAAAAGCAAATATTATTTTTTAATTTTCAACAATAAATATTTTCATTAATGTTTAGTATACAAAATGTATTTGCCATTAATTTATTTTTATGTAGACTCTACAGTTTGTAAAAAAACTATAATTATGTTTTTGAATAGACAAAAGTGCGTAATTTAAAAATTAGTAAATGAAAAGACATCAAATATTATTGAATTAAAAGTCTTAAAAAGGTGTTGTCATGTTGTCTTCTCCCTCACACATATATACACATATATAACCATATCTCTCCTCAACAACATTTTAGATTTCCATTACACACCGACTGCACACCATGCTTCTCTTCCTTTTCTTCCATGGCACTACCACACATCCACGACACTACACCTCTAACAGTTGTCATGCCGTACTAGAATGAGATTATCCATTTTTCATCTTCTATATATATATATATATGTACTCCACTACTCCTATATTCACCAATATTTTCACAAATACCAATGGCTTCTCAAAATTCCGCTCGCCCCGCATCCACCACCAAAACCAAACAACTCACCAAGTGACGACATATCTACTTCGACCCCATCACCACCAGACAGTGATGATTCTATCCTAACCCCATCACCACAGGATGGTGAGGAATCTACTACTACCCCGTTACCACCACACAGTGGCTCCCCACGCGACGACCCTATTATGACCCCATCACCATCACACGGTGGCTCACCATGCGAAGGCCCTACTCTGACCCCGTCACCACCACGCGAAGGCCCTACTTTGGTCCCATCACCATCACCCGGTGGCTCACCACGTGACGGTCCAACTCCGACCCTATCACCACCATACGGTGGCTCACCACGTGACAGCCTAACTCCGACCCCATCACCACCACACAGCGGCTCACCACGGGACGGCCCAACTCTGACCCCGTCATCACCATACAATAGCTCAGCACGCGACGATCCTACTCTGACCCCATCACTATTACACGGTGGTTCACCACGCGAAGGCCCTACTTCGACCAGTCACCACCACACGGCGGCTCACCACGTGATGGCCTTATTCTGACCCCGTCGCCCTTATCACCACCACACAACGGCTCCCCACACAACAGTACTACTCTGACCCTGTCACCACCACACGGCAGCTCACCACGCGGTGGCCCTACGCTGACCATGCCACCACAAGAAGTTCTACGGACATCTTTTAAGTATATATATTCCTAACATGTTTCTACATTTTGCTGAAAGCGTGAGTGAAACATTCGTTCTAAGTGCATATTATGTATGTAATCAGTAATATGAATTTTGGATGTTCATACTTGTAATACGAAATTTCTTGTTTAGATATGCATATTATATTTTTAAGCATGATAACTTGATGATTGCTAATGACATATGTGAAAATAGAAATACTTTCATCATTAAAATATGGTTTGGTTTAGTTTTTTGTTTTTCAAATCATTATTTACTTTATGATTTGATCGGTTCGAATTATGAACAATGGATTGATTGTAGAAAATATCTTTTGTAAAAGTTCGTCATAGTATGTATGTTTTATTTTCATACTTGTAATATAAAATTTCTGGTTAGATATGCATATTATGTTTTTTAGCATGATAATTTGATGAATGCTAGTGAGAGATATGAAAATAGAAAAAGTATAAACATCAAAATATGGTATCATTTGGCCTTTTAATTTTCAATTCATTGTTTACTCATTGATTTGTCCACTTCGAATTATGAATCAATAAACTGATTGCTAGAAAATATGTTTTATGAAAGCTCGTCATATTATGTATGTAATATGAAATTTGGATGTTCATACTTGTAATATGAAATTTCTGCTTTAGATATGCATATTATGTTTTTTAGCATGATAACTTGATAAACGCTCGTGGGATCTGTTATATTCATCACACACACACACACACACACACACACACACACATATATATATATATAATATTTTGATTGGTAGATTTTATTGAAACTTTATTATTGATTTTTTTCCATTTCAGATAAGTTGAGCCACGGTCACTAGTTGAGCCAATGTCACAGAAAAAGAAAATCATATGTGGTGCTCTAGTTGTAGTATTTATGGGATTTGCTATTATACTTCTATGGGTGATACCTAATCAGTTCAGAAAACTGCCTTTAAAGAAATTTCCGAAAACTGTATTTGAAGAATTATCCGCATTTGGCTTGGTACCTTGTACCTGGGGTTGCTTACATTGTCTATGTTTCTGCGGTTGGTTGTGCAACATTTTATTGTGATCGCATAACATCAAGAAACCTTCCGCACAAGATTATGTCAATGTTAGCAATGATTTTTTTAATTGGTGTCACTCTTATTGTTGGGCTAGAGAAGGATAGGTGGTCGGTGGGTATGTTACTTTTGGTTTGCATTTCCTTGATTCCTCTACCAAATTTAATAGGAAATCACCAAAATAATGGAGTGTGGGGTGGTTTATTCGCGGCATTTGTGGAGGGTGCTATGCACGTAACCCATTTTCATATAGCTAAACACAATTTAGCTCCGTTCACTATTGGTATTATTTGTTTTATTTTTTGAGCAGTAAAACATTGGAACGTGTACCTCAGAGAATAGCAGGCTAATGTGGCTGAAGCAGTAGAGGATGGAGGTACAGCTAAGACCAACATATGAGAGGAGTCTAGTTCTTTTCGTTTTTTTGTTTCTATCACTTTTTTGTAGCTTATATAGTTATTTATGACAAGGTTCATTTTGGTTGATGCTTAAAAAATATTCAATATGGATGTTGTTTTGTAGCTTTTGTGATGGCTCAAAAGCTACTTTTAAAACCTTAGGCAAGTGCACCTATCGTTTTATAGTATAGATTGTTGAGTACCGAGTGTCATTCCCATGAGGATTGTAAGTACTAATAATTACCGTATTTTTGTTATTTAATCTAATAATTTTCAAAGTTTTGTTTGTTAAAATGGAAAATGAAAAATAGAGAATTTAAATTAATTGCAACTTACAAAAGATCAAATAAAAATAGATTGTAGAATTAAGAAATCAAGAGCTAGAAATGTGTTTGAATGTAAATCCCTCTAGAATATTTTTGTGATTTAACAAGATAAAGATACAACCAAAAACCCTTAAGAAAAAACCAACCTGTTTTAATAAAATCACATGTTTTATGGACCGTAGAAATTCCCGATTTAAGTTAAACCCTCTATCGAGCGCGAATAACTTCTAACCTCAAGTTGATTAACTAGAATCTCTTTCTAGTTAAAACCCCCAAGACAGCATTATAACGATTTGTGAATTCCCATATTACGTTTGACCCTAATCCAGAAGATTTATGTCGTCCTATATCTAGGATTGCATACAACTCTTTTCACTTATATATGTTCTATTTCACCATGAATCTCTCGATTTCTCGGTGAAGAATAAACTTCAAATCAATATCGCACTAATACCAATTTGAATGAATAAAGCATAATATAAGTGAATCACACAAATCATGAAGATTTTATTAAAAACATACAAACCTTAATCACAAATTCATTCTAGAGTTCATTACATTCAAACACTAGAAATTTAGCTACACATGGCTTTGACAAGAGAATATACTACACAAGAAGATTTGAATAAAATGAACATGGTGTACTCAGCTCTTATTCAAGACTTCCTCCTTGGTTGATTGCAATGATGTTGAGCTACAAGCCTTCTCCTCTATTGCTCTTCAACTTCCAACTCTACCTCTCTTTTATCCCCTCAATGTATTTTGCTTTGAAACTTAGAATATACAATGAATATACAATGAATCTCTCTATGAATGAATGAATATCCCAACTCCAATTCTTGGCTTTTATAGGCATCATCTTTATAAAAGCATACATCAATAATGCCATCTTTTGCTAAACAAATGCTCCACTTCCATAGTTGGGTTGTTTGCATCATTGTTTTTCATATGATAATTGAGGAATAATAGAGTTTGGTGCAGCAAAATGAGGTGTAAAAGTTGCTCAAAGGTTGTCAAAAAGCAAAAGTCTCCATAATGTTCGCCAAAAGAAGAAGAATTTTTGAGCTGGAAGCCAAACACGGCTGTGCTTAAAAAGCACGGCCAGGACGTGTTCGTCAAAATTGACGAACACGGCCGTGCTTAGGAAGCACGCCCAGGCCGTGTTTTCATCGTCATTTGATAATTTCTGGCAGGGTGTGCTTTTAAATACGGTCTGGGTGTGTTTTGATGGTCGTCATGCTGAACACGGCCGTGCTTTCCAAGCACGGCCAGGGTGTGTTTTCCTGCTTTTCTTGTTTTTCTTCCCTTTGAAGCATGGCCATGTTTTCCAACACACTGGGGTGTGTTTTGCACGAGATTAAGTCTTCTTGCCTTCTTTTTGATCAATGTTAGACTTCATTTTTGTTCGTGTTTTCATACGAAATTCATGTGAGTTTGCTTGAATTTACCTTTATCATTCAAAACAAGCCAATGTGATTTTTCTTGAATTTATTGATTATTAAGCTAAAAAGTTAAAGAAATTATCGAAAAAGAGTTATAAAAACATGAACAAAAATGCACTTATCAAACCGCCTCCAACTTGGAAATTTTGCTTGTCCTCAAGTAATTTTAAAACAAAGAGTAGGCTTGAAAACAAAAAGAGGTATCTATTTTCACAATTTCGACATGATTGAAGTAAATCGCTAACCTTTTTATTCCCAATTGAGCCAATCGATTCATTCTTCCAAGTCAACCAATTTGATAAAAAGAGGGTGACTTAAGTAATTGGAATCGTTTAATCATCACAATTGTCATATCACAGAAATTGTTGATCATTCGCTTAATTACAAGAATGTAATGATAAAAGGAGATGTTCAAAACTCGGGGTTTCTTTTTTTTTTCCTTTTGTTTTCATGCATATAATTATAAATTAGGACATTTTTGAGGCAAACTTCCACTAGGTTTAAATTTTGAATGACTTTCCAAAAGCTCCTAGGGTGGTGTCCCATACTCATATTCGTGCCGCCGTTTTACGTAAAAGACAAACATGGGGCTCATGAATGCTCCTAGTTACTAAGCAACAACAAACAGAGGAGTATAACATCGATTTGTGCTTTTTATAAAAATATAAACACAATTTTTTTTTATTTTTTTTTCGATTTTTGTTTTGTTTCCTTTTTTTTATATAAACCCGAATTATGATTTCTCCACTGATCATGACACAAAGTATCTATATTTAAGCAAAATCCAAACTTTTTCATGACATTAAACTCTTTTGGCCAAATTCATCCTTTTACTAGAGTCACACGGTTTTAAAATATTTTGGCGAATTGAGTTCACAAGTGATCATTTTGTCTTCAAGGTTCAAGGAAAGTTAACGACAACTACCGAAGCAAGAGGAATGTCTGGAATTGATCTTTGTTTCATTTCTACTTCAAAGATGAGAAAGAGTTTTTAGAGACGTTGGGATGTGTAAGAGGATAGAGGTTGATGATGAAGGTATAATTATAATTTTTTTTTTGATAATATTTTTTGTTCCTTTAGCGCGTTAGTGACCCGCCCGAAGTCCGTTAGGGTTATGTTCGCAATATTGTTAGCCCGTTTGATAATGGCTCGATTAACCCAAAACTTGATGGAGCTAGCCGAAACTACTAGAGTCAGCCCGTTTAACATCTCTAGCCGTAGCAACTAAGCAAAATATTATTTGAGATTAATTACTTTTTATGTAGACTCTACAGGTTTGTTAAAAAAATCTATAGTTATTGTTTTTAATAAACAAAAAAGTGGGTAATTTAAAAATTAATAAATGAAAGACAAGTAAAATATTATTGAATTGGAAGTTTACAAACTATAATTATGGTTTTTAATAGAAAAAAAGTGGGTAATTTAAAAATTAATAAAAGAAATACGTAAAATATTATTGAATTGGGAGTTTAAAAATATTTTGTAGTGTTGTCTTATCTCTCACACATATCTATGCATATATCTGATGTCTCTCTCCTCTTTTTTTGCCAAATCTAATGTCTCTCTCCTCAACAACAAAAGTGGGTAATTTAAAATTAATAAATTAATAAATAAAAGACTTAAAATATTATTGAATTGAATTGGGAGTTTTGACTTGGGATTGAGTTTGAAAAGATTTTGCCGTGTTGTCTTATCCCTCACACATATCTATACATATATGTAACCCCTCTCTCTTCTCAACAACATTTCATATTTCATCATATTTACAGTACACACTGACTACACAGTACACACCTGCTCCTCCTCATTTTCTTCCTCGGCAGCATTACACCTCCACAGCGACACTACACCTCCACGGCCACTACACCTCCAGCTGTCATACCAGAGCTTATCCTCTATTTTTCATCCTCCCTCTATATACAATTGGATTCCTTCACTCATCATTTCACCAACATTTTCACATTTTCAGAAATAACAAAAAATCAATGGCTTCTCATCTCGGCGCCCCGCACCTGTCACCAAAATCAGACAGCTTACCAAGTGACGGTGGCTTTACTCTAATTCCGTCACCACAAGACGGTGATGAATCTATTCCTATCCCGTCACCACCACACGACGGCTCCCCAAGCGAATGCGATACTCCAACCTCGTCATCAACACATGGCGGCTACCAAGTCCCCACGCGAAGGCCATACTCTAACCCTGGCACCACCACACGACGACTCACCATGTGATGGCCCTACTCCGACCCCGTTACCACCATACAGCGGCTCCCCATACAATAACCCGACCCCATCACCACCATACGGCAGCTCCCCACGCGACGGCTCTATTCTGACCCCATCGCTACCACATAGTGGCTCACCATGCAAAGGCCATACTTCGACCCCATTGCCACCATACGGTGGCTCACCACGGGAAGGCCCCACTCCAACCGGTCACCACCACACGACGGCTCACCACGGGAAGGCCCTACTCTGACCCGTCACAACACACGGCGGAAGGCCCTACTCTGACCCTGTCACCATCACACGACGACTCCCCATGCGATGGCCCTACTCCAATCCCATAACCACTACACGGTGGCTCCCCACGCGACAACTCTACTCTAGTCCCCCCACCACAAGAAGTTCTAAGAAGAACAACTCATAGGTAACACGTTTCTATACTTTGTTGAAAGCATGAATGAAATATTTTTTTAAGGGAGCACCTAGCAGTCAGCTTAATGGATGGGCATAGCCCGTTTATAAAATGGAATCTCAGTAACATAAGGTTAAAAAAAGCCCAAAAAATAAAAAATAAAAAAAAAGTGGGGAACTAATAAAATCTGAAATTAGGCTTAATGATTTACAACCTCAATGATGGGAAATTCAGTTGTATGTTTTCATGTTTGCATGTTGGCTTAATGATTTCCTGTATAGCAGTATCGGAGGTAGTGAATTCCTGTTCATATTGGACTAATCTCCAAAATGTATATATATAACTATTGAGGCTAAAATTGATCTACATATTACATGAAACAACCAACAATAGATTCTAAAAAGAAAAAAACATCTTCCGATTATTTTAGTGGGAAGCCCAAAGTCAAAGCAATGGCTAATGTATTTCAGAATCCTCACTGAACTCGAGCATAACTTATGTGTCATAAAAAATGATGGGTTATCATTTTCTTACATAATAATATTTTTGTTTTATTTTGTTTTTGTTAAATAATGGACGGGCAGCGAGTTGGCTCGCCTCAACCCGCAGCCCAAATGGGCTTGCCCGGTAGGCCACTAAAACCTCAACACACACCCTTACCTTTGGCGACGTGGGTGGGCTGGTCCGACGAGCCTTGATAAAAGCTCGTGGGATCTATTGTATATATAATATTTTGATTTGTAGATTTTATTGAAACTTTTTATTAACTTTTTTCCATTTCAGAGTTGAGCCACTGTTACTAGTTGAGCCAATGTCACAGAATAAGAAAATCATATGAGGTGCTATAGTTGTGGTATTTATAGGATTTGCCGTTATACTTCTATGGGCGACAACTAATCGGTTCAGAAAACTGCATTTGAAGAAATCTCCCGATTTGACTTGGTACCTTGTACTTGGAATTGCTTACATTGTGTATGCTTTTGTGGTTGTTTGGACAATATTTTGTTGTGATTGCATAACACCAAGAAAGCTTCCTCACAAGATTATGGAAATATTAGAAACAATTTTTTTTAATTAGTGTCACTCTTATTGCTGAGCTAGAGAAGGATAATTGGTCGGTGGGGATGTTACTTTTAGTTTGCATTTCTTTGATTCCTCTACCAAATTTAATAGGAAATCACCAAAATATTGGAGTGTGGGTTGGTTTATTTGCGGCATTTGTGGAGGGTATGCACGTAACCCATCTCCATATAGCTAAACACAATTTAGCTCCGTTCTCTATTGATGTTATTTGTTTTATTTTTGGAGTAGATAGCAAAGTAAATCACATAAAATAGTTGGGAAAGAACACTTATATTATTCACTTAAACCTACTTACAATACTTGATGGTTTACAAATGAGGTCATGCCCTTATTTATACTACTCTACCTCCTTAATAGATGGTAGTGATTCATTTGAAACTACGCTTGGGAGTAAGTCTCTAGACTTCTCCATGGAATATTCCTAGAATATTCTACAAGATATTTACATGGATATTATCTAGAATCTTACTACACCTCAACAAAACTCCCACAAAATTCTAGAGAATTCTATGTACAAATTGACTTAATACTCAAGCCAACCTGTGAGCTTGGACTTGGGCTAACCTCTTAACTCATTGGGGGCAAAAATCTAACCCATTTAGGCGGCGCGTTACATTTTGCTTAATTTGTTTTTTTTTAGAAAGCTTTTGCTTAGTTGCTATAGCTATAGATGTTAAATGGGCTGGCCCTAGTGGTTTCGGGCCAGCTCTAGTGGGTTTCGGATTAATCGGATCAGTATCAAATGGGCTGGCAATATTGCGAAACTAACCCTAACCCTAATGGGCTTCGCGCTAAATGGGTCACTAACACGATAAAACAAAAAAATAATATTTAAATCTAAAATTTTAAATTAAAACATATATAATATTATCATTCAAACAAAAAATACAAACCAAATTATCCATAATAATAAAAGTCAACACATAGTTTGTAGTAGTTGGATTAATGGACAAAATCCTAAAGCTTATATATTCAAAATTTCATAATTAAATAGTCATATAAGCATGACTTGAGTACACAACTAAGTAAATATTAATCAAGTGTTATCCTCAATCACATTTGATCCGTCATTGGACAAAATATTATCTTTCAATTCTTATTCATCTAATATATATAAAACAACAATGAATTATTGTTACTTTAAATAACACAATTTATGAATTCTTGTTACTTTAAATAACACAAACATAATTTTTTGTTACTTTAAATAACACAATTATATAATTTTTAATTAATTATAAAAAATAAAAAACTAAAAAAATATAACAAATAAAAAAAAGCTCGATGGGGGCTAAACGGTCTGGGCCGAAAATTCTAGTTTTAAATGGGCCACAATTTACAGGCCCTAACCCAGTATTTTTCCGTGTTAAACGGCTAGCCTTTCGGGCTGGGGCCCGTTAACATCTCATCTACAACAACAATATAATATTTCTTTTTAATTGTTCTTATTAGAGTTGTCAATTTCGGCCCGTCCCGGTAAAAGCAGTGGGCTGGGCTCAAGTATTCCAGGAGCGAAAAATACTGGGCCTAAAAAGCCCGACCGACAGGCTCGAAAAACTGGTCCAACCCGGTCGGCCCGTGTTTTCCAGTGTATTTTTATGCTCTGGGCCGGGCTGGGGCTCTGAAATTAGAGGCCCAGTTACTGCTTGACCCGGCCCGACCCAATTTTTTCTTTGGCCCAGCGGGCCGATACCGGCCCGTCCCAACCCGATTGACATCTCTAGTTCTTATACAAGAATGCTGGAATTCAACATCTAACTATTGCCAAATGTAATCATCTTACCATTGGTGGTACGTCCTTGCATTTTTACTTTACTGCTTAGCCAAATGCAATTCAACATCTATTGCCAAATGGGATTCATCATCTTATCATTGGTGGTACATATCCTTGCATTACCTTACCTTAGTCCTTAGCAAAATGCAGCTCAATATGTATATAGATGAATTTTATGAAATATCTAAAGTTGAATTTTATGAAATGTTTATTTACTGTAGATTATCATGCATGACAAATATTCATAATAGTCTATGCATGAATACCACAAGCTTGATTTGAATTTAATTTTTTTTGAGCAGGTTAAAAGTTACACGAATACACACAAAAGATAATCATGACACAAGTTAATGTAATCTAAATTCTTTATTGGGCTTTGGAATAAAATCTTAGGGCTACAATAGTAATAATTTTCATTGGAAATAGGAAAAATAAAAAGAACAAGAAAAAAAGAGTTCTTGCAACTGTAGTAATTGACACCTTTAATTATGGGTTGTTTAGAACTGTGAAAGTGTACATATGCTCTCTCTGAGTTATATTTTCAAATTACTTTCACATTTTTATATGAGAGTGATTTGGATCAGGTAATTACCTTCGGGTCACGGACTTTCGGGTAATTGGGTTCGAGCTCTTAGGTGACTGAAATAGATAAACACACGTCGAGGCTAGCCAGGTGGTCCTTAAGACCTCTCCGATGCCTAAGTCGGATCGAGTTAAGTGAGGTATGGGGGTATAGAGACATAAATATGAAAATAAGAGGTAAGAGAGGCGAGTGAATAGTTACCATCAAGTTACTATAGCATGGTATTTATAGATATTCCTGGCTAATGTGGTTGTGCCAAGTGTCATCATCCGGAGGGTGGAGTTGTCTATCTTTATCGGGAGATCAATGGTCCACCTTTGCGGGTTAGACCCATTCCCCCACGGGTCGGATACGGAGCTCAAACCCTATTTCAAGACCTCACCATGTGTAGCCTTAAGATCTCACTTTGCCTTTATCGTAGTTAAAATAATTAGCCAATACAATTTTAAATAAATCATTTGGTATGTAAACTCTATAGATTTTTCCCCCATAAAAAGCATGTTATTATGTGAATAGATTTAAAGTATGATTAATATCTATAGGAACGGACATAAATATTAATAGGTTCAACATAATATTTTTTTTTTTGAGAGAAGGTTCAACATAATATTATTAAATAAAATTAAATAATATATTTATTAAAAATAACTAAAATAAATATATGTTTTTAACTTTAAATGATAAAAAGAAAGAAAATAATATAAATGAAAAACGAAACCAAATCGACTCTTATAGTCCTTCTTTATTCATTAAATTAATAATTAAAAAGGTAAGGGCTTTTGTGGTTTTTAATCTCGTTCACTTTCACAAATTAATCATGTTTGCTTTAATCAATTTAATTAGAAATATCAAGTTTTCAGCTTTTTCAATCTTAACTCTACTTTCTCAATTCTCACACACGTATATGATCAATTTTCAACTCTATACTACATTGATGTGACCCGTTACAACCACCACACATAAATCAATTTTCAACTCTATACTACATTGATGGGGAAAATTGCAATTTTGGTCCTGTAACTTAGGAGCGGTTGCAATTTCGGTCCTGCTCATATTTTTTAAAGCAAAATTACCCTGTAACTCTTCCACCGTCTCAATTTCGGGACAATTTCTATTAAACATCCGATTATTTGCCGAAAATTATAAAAATTTGGGATTTTACAATTTATCGGGCCAACTTTTACACGTAGGATGCCAATGTGGATAATTATTGCCACATAAGAGAAACAAATTGGAGGGAAAATATTAGTCCAAAATATTAACGACTTGATGGGCTCTCTCATTATCATTTCCCATCAAACCCTAGTCTGCTAAATCACCCCATCTCCCAAAAGACTCCAGATTAACCAACAATTTTCTCTCCCAATGCATGGTAAGTCTCACTTGTTTTCTGTTTGGTTTGTGTTCTAATATATTTAAAAAGATGATTTTACTTTGTTGTTAGAGGGGTTTTGTTGTTTTTTGCATTGATATAGAAACCCTCGATTTTTTAATGGAGGTGGCCCACAATCCTTTTAAAAGCAAAGTTTTTGTCCACTATCTTATGATTTATTTAATTTATATAATTTCATGTTCACATGTTTGGTCATTTTCAAGGCATGTGGGGTCATATGAGTTTAGATTGTCTGAGTCTGTAACTAGTATGCTGTTGTATTTTTTTTAATCAGTTATTTATTTGTTTTTTGATTTTATTCTCGCTTTCCCACAAATCCAGAAACAGATTCCTTTACTGAAAGAATGGAATCATCAGATTCAGACTCCTTGTTTGATAGTGATTATAATATGGAGAGCGAAAGTAGTACAGAAGATTATGTGATCTGGGAGAAAAATGTAGACCACATAATTGAGTCAGATTTGGGTGTTGAAACAGGCAACATACGAAATGGATTTAGTGAGGGAGAGTTTGATAGTAGTGGCGAGGAGGATGTTAATCAAGATGACAATAATTTTGATGAATCAAAGATATCTGATAGTGATGAAGATGTTGTGGATCCAGTATTCAATCATGAAATGGTATATGATCCAGTGTTTGAAATAGGGATGATATTTGCAAATAAGGAAGTAATTTAAAAAGGCGATACAGTCCCATGCAATCAAAACAAAAAGAACTCTGAACTTCACAAAAAATGATAAGAAAAGAGTATATGTGAGATGTGCTGGGGAAAATTGTCAGTGGAGGATGAATGCACTTAAAAAAATAGATGAATCAACATTCCAAATCAGGGAGTTCAATGCCAACCATTCTTGCCCACCAACCTTTAATGTAAAAAAATGTTAAAACCAAGTGGATTTCTGACAAGTACATCCAAAGATTTAAGTCTGATCCGAAGAGAAATGTTAAGGGGTTCATGATTGACATCATGAATGATATCCGGGTGCATGTATCAAAGCACCAAGCTTACAGGGCTAAAAAAAGGGCCTTATTAATGATTGAAGGTAACCCGGACATTCAATTTTCCAAGCTTTGGGACTATGCAGAGGAGTTAAGAAAAACAAATCCTGGATCCACAATTATTTTGGCTACTGAGAATGAAAATGGTGAAAATAGGTTCAGTAAATTTTATGTATGCTTTGCTGCTTTGAAGCAGGGATTTTTGGCAGGTTGTAGACCCATTATAGGGGTTGATGGTTGTCATCTTAAGGGTCCACATGGAGGGGTTATGCTCACTGCTGTAGGAATTGATCCAAATAACAACATATTTCCAGTTGCTTATGCAGTTGTCTGTAAAGAAAATAGGGAGATATGGTCTTGGTTCTTAACAGTCTTGAAATCAGATTTGGAAATTGTTAGAGATGAGGGTTTCACATTTATGTCTGACAAGCAAAAAGGGCTTATCCAGGCCTTTCATGAAATATTCCCTAATGCATATCATAGGTTTTGTGTAAGACACTTACACAATAATTTCAAGCAAGCAGGGTTTAGGGGATTAAGTTTCAAACATGCTTTATGGAATGCAGCACATGCTAGTACAGAAGGAGAGTTTAAAGTGAGAATGAGGCAGATGAAAGACTTGAGTGAAACTGCATGGGAGTGGTTTGGGGACAAACATCCATCTCAATGGTCAAAGTCTCACTTTAGTGAAATTTCCAAATGTGACATGCTTCTAAACAATGTGTGTGAAAGCTTCAACTCCAATATTTTAGATGCTAGAGAAAAACCAATAATAACAATGTTGTGCAGCTGGTGTTCAAAGACTGAAAAGACAACAATATACTCTGAAATGCAGATGTTGTGGAATGCCCGGGCATAATTCCTCTACTTGTCCACAAAAGAAAGTAAATCCTGAATCCTTCATCCCAATTCTTTTGCAAGTTTTTTATTTATTTTTCTTTATGCCATTATATCTTTTGGCAGGATGCAATAGGAACTGGAGATAGAAATGATGTACAATCAGATGGCCATAATTCTATACCTTTTATGCCTGATAGGCCAGCTGGGCAGAGGCCACCAATTTTACCACCTACCCCACTGGTTCACTCACAAGATGACATGGGGTGTCTAGACTTTCATTTAAGTCATACAGGAAGTAACATTCAGATGGGTGTCAACTTGCCATATAGGCCAGGTCCTTCTCCATTCCAACAGCTTCAAATGTCCAACAATGTGTCAACCATTATGGGACCTCCACCAGCGGTTGGACAATCTCTCAGTCAAACTTCAACATATATACCAACCAGCTCACAATCTTATGAAGCAATGAAGTCAATTGTCACAGGAGGGCCAAATTTTTTGTCTCTGTCTCAGCAAAGCCAAAGTAGTAGTGTAGGGAAAAAAGGGGTTAGAAATGAGTAAAAGACTGACTCTTGTGTTTTGGATTTTTAAAATTGATATTTTGTCTAAATGATGATGTTTTCTTTGATGTGTTTGTGTTGGAACTTGGACAACTGAATCATGTTGCTTTTGATGATGTGTGTCTGATGTTAATTTATTTGGAAATAAATTTCAATGTCAATTTCTATCTTTTGAAGCAAATGCATTTACATTCAGTACTTGATTACCTTTTTTTTTCAATATTTTTATTACTGAATGAATGCTTGTATTTCTAAATGAACCAGGTGAGTGATCCAAAATGTTTTGAACTCTGAATGAAAGCTTTGGTTTCTGGAAAATCACAACCTTCTAGAAAAGCCATTTTTAATAAATTAAAAATGCATAGAACAATTGAATTGAAATACATGTAGTATTGAGAATGCCCATTACAACGAGAATTTGCTACATTCCAAAAACATGTAGTTTTGATCAATTCAAATACAGCACAACATTTGATACACCTACACGAAATGCATAGTACTTAAACATCTATTGAGCTAAAATACAAAAAACAATTAAAACTATGAAATTATTTTCTAAGATGCCCATACTGTGGCATCACAACAAGCATTTTCTGGGATTTATTGTTAGAGGCTTTCAAATTATTGTTTGTATCTTCAATCTCGTTAATCCTGCTCAGTAACCTTCGGAACGATCATTTTCGCCTTATGGCACATAGAAGGATCCTGCTAGGCAAAAAAAAAAGAAAAAGCATCATCTAGCCTGCAATGTTAACAAGCAAAAAAATGAAATATGTAATTTAAGTATAACAAAGCTCATAAATGGGATCACATTGTGCTTAAGTTGTAGAGTCTTGTACTGTGAGGTGATTGACCCGAATTCGATCCCATTCCCCTATTTTTTCTAATTGTACTAAAAAATAACAAAGCTCGTAACTTGATGTTCAATTTCCATTAATCCTGGACTTCAACAATTTATAAGTACACCTTCAAAATCATGTTTTTTTTTGGCTTTCAAATTATCTCAACAAAAACATAAATTGCAATCTGACCCAACAAACTTGTGAGAAACATACAAAAATCAATGTAAGATTGAAACTTCTACCCAGGGTTTACATTAGTCCATGAGATGCGAACGATGGTTGTTCTTCCAAAAATAGCAGTCGACGAAGCCGATACATACGACATCTTCAAGAAATTGAAGTGACTCTCTCAATTTCAGTCAGTTTATGAGGGATTGTGGCTTAGGGTGCTTTCAATGCGATTTGGGGTTTTTAGGGCAGTAGATAGGTGTTAATATTAGGGGTGTTCAATTAACCGATTTTTTTTCGGTTAACCGTTAACCGAATCAATTCGGTTAATTCGGTCGGTAACCGAATTATTTCGGTTCGGTGAATGGTTAAAGGTTTTGAAGAATTTCGGTTATCGGTTAATTCGGTTCGAAAATTTGAAATTAACCGAATTAACCGATTTAACCGAAATATTATGTTAAACATATATTTTATATATAGTTATAATTATATATAATATATATCGTATTTATTTATTTATTTATACCATATATTATATATAAAAATTTATATTTTTTATTTTAAATAAATTTCTGTGAATTATATTTATTTATTTATATCATATATTATATATAAAACATATATTTTTTGTATTTTAAAGAAATTTCGGTTAATTCGGTTAATCGACCAATTAACCAAATATAATTCGGTTCGTTAATTCGGTAAACATAATTTCGGTTCGGTTAATGGTTTTACCAATTAGAAAATTCGGTTAATTCGGTTTTCAACATTTCGGTTAATGGTTAACCGAATTAACCGAATGAACAGCCCTAGTTAATATCACTGATATTTCCCTCCAATTTGTTTCTCTAACGTGGCAATAATTATCCACATTGGCATCCTACGTGTAAAAGTTGGCCCGAAGTTGGCCCGGCAAATTGTAAAATCCCAAAGTTTTGTAAATTTTCGGCAAAAAATCGGTTGTCTAATAGAAATTGTCCCGAAATTGAGACGGTGGAAGAGTTACAGGGTAATTTTGCTTTAAAAAAAATGAGCAGGACCGAAATTGCAACCACCCCTAAGTTACAGGACCAAAATTGCAATTTCCCCACATTGATGTGACCTGTTTTCATCCTTTGTTGACATTTTGTGTGGAGATGGATCCTTCCTTTTGGGAGGAAGCCTTAATATTTTCGGAATGACCGAAGATGTTTGTGCGAAGATCAGGGGGCACCCTTCCGTGGCCCAGATGAGAGGGTACCCTTCTGGACATTAGACGAGCTCGAGGGTTATCCCAGAGAGGCCCTTCCGATGCTCAAGTTAGTACGGTGAACGAGAGAGAATAATAAATAGTAAATGAATACTGGATATGAATTAAATGAGATTATGAGAGATTAACTTACAAATGAAGCGAAACCTTTATATACCTGGGTGGTGGGCACATGGGCGTAGGAGAAAAATGGCTCGTGGGCGAATCCCGACCGTGGTCAAGTTATTCTATCTATAACCCACTAATTAATAGGTAATTAATGCGATTAAATCAATATATAAATTGAATTATATATAATAATAAAAGGACATTTTTGCCCCCAACAGACTCCAATTTTGGGATATTTAGGCCTTGTTTGTTTATGTTTCCAAGGGCCAATTTCCAATTTCCAACTATTCATAGAAATGGAATCATGTTTGTTTCTAAATTTTCCAATGGAAATCATCATTTTCATTTTCCAATTTCACATAAAACAATATCCCAAACCTATATTTTCAATTTCCAACCCTATACTATACCCTATATCCCTCATCAATTACTTTCTCACCTTTTCATCCAATTATACATGTGGGGCCCTCCATTACCAACTCTATCTACTTAAAATATTACTATTTTTTAATTATATATATTTAATGGGACCCACCAACCTACAATCTTCCAAATATAATATTATATATACAATTAAAAAATTCAACCACTATCAACTTTTCAAATTATTATATACATAAAATACTATTTCAAAACTACTCAACCAAACATAATCTCATTTTCAAACCTATATAAAACTCATTTTCATTCTCTCATCCAAACATAATTCCAGTTTCCACACGAAAACCAATAAATTCTCAAAATTCTATTTCCAACACTAGAAACTGGAAATGGTTCATGGAAACATAACCATACAAGGCCTTACTTTTTGACGAAAAATAAGTGATTAGAGATTATAATAAAGGTCCGCCTGTCCCGGCCCTGCCCTCGTTCTAAAAGCTCTAGCCCTTAAAGACTATGGCTAAAAAACTCTGAAGTCATAAGGGCTTGAAATATCTAGGCTCTGTCCTAGCCCTATAAAGCTAGGAATGGGCCAAAACTGGCCTATAACTACCGTTATTTCAATATGAGAAACTTATATATTTATTTCAATTATTTTTGACTAAATAAATAATCCTTATATTAGAAATAAGAAATATATTTCAATTCTTTAATTGATTATTAGCTTATTGTGTAATAATTATAATTGTATACCATTGTTCTAAAATTCTCGCCTATGCCCAATTAGTTCCCGCCTAAGTGCTAGACCCCCCCTTGTCCACCTATGTTATTCTTACGATTATACATGTCTAATCCCTCCCAACTCCCACTTAACCTCACCCAGGCTCTGCCTAGGTACTAGGCCCCAGTCTGTCGTCCACCTAACGGCTATCGCTTTTTAGAACATTGTTTTATAAAAAATTAAATTAATATTTACTCTGTTGTTTAATAAGACTAAATAATAAATGAGATCAAAGATCAAATTTCATAATTTGCTAAGATTGAATGATAACTTATGAATGAGATTAAGATTAAATATAAATTTATAAATATAAAAAAAAAATATTGAAAAAGTGTTGGCCGACCCTAGCCCAAGCCGGCCTTAGGGCCAAATAGGATCTGGCTAAAAAATCTTCATGTTATAAGAGCCTACGAAATATAGGCACAACCCACATATGTATCACTTTGTGCTTTGGAATAATGCTTTTCACAATAAATTATAATTTTTTTCTACAATCATTTTCACGACAGTATTGGAAATGAACCCTTATTCGTCCATTGGAGCTATTGAACTAGGTCGGGAAACGGAATTTTCAAAAGCATATGAGACCTCCAAGGGTTGGATAATGTTTCATTAATAGTAGGCAATAGGCATACTGATATCGAAAAAAATGTTTTTAACCGGGATTGGACATTGAATCGATTAATACTTGATTCATTGGTCATTTTGATTCAACCTAGGTTAACTGCTCTAAAAAATCGGTTGACCCATATATATATATATATATATATATATATATATATATATATATATATATAGGGATTGGTTCAAATGAGACCAATCCCTTTAGGTTAGTCCATAAGAACAACTTATGGATTCTTGATTTAAAATTTTGGATGGTGTAGATCATTTTAGTTAATTTAGGCATATAAGGGTATAATTGTACTTTTATATTTAATTAATTATGTTAATTGGAAAGTTATTAGCTATTTTTAAGGAAACATAATCCTACCTTTCCAGTTACCCGATTTTTAGGGAGGAAAAATCATCAACTTCAAGTATTTTTTTCTTAATGATACTTATTTCCGCCATATTTGTGAACAATGTTTTATTGTATACTTAGTTCAAGGACTTGTATACTTTGTCATGTTTTATTGTATATTTAGTTCAAATGGATTTGTATACTTGGTTCAAAGGAATCGTATTCTTAGTTATATAAGTAGTTTAGTAAATTTGTATACCTAGTTCTGTGGATTTGTATACTTAGTTCAATCGAATTGTATACTTAGTTATATAAGTAATTCAATGTAATTGTATACTTAGTTAAATATTTCTGTATACGTAGTATTATTTTAATGTATAGTTAGTTCAATTTAATTGTATACTTAGTTAAATGTTTCTGTATACTTAGTGAAGTTTTAATGTACATGTACTTTAGTGTAATTGTATACTTAGTTAATTGTTTATGTATACATAGTAATGTTTTAATGTATAGTTAGTTTAGTGTAATTGTATACTTTTCATTAATTGTTGCACGATTTTGTTGCCATATTTGAATAAATTGCAGGTTCGAATGGGAAGAGAGAGAAAGAAAAGGTGAATCGCTTGATTATGGGGATGTGATTAATACAAAATCACGTCCCTAATTTTTAGGAAGCGGTTACTATATTTAATTTCCTGGATTCCTATTTTATCCCTTCTGTTGTATACTTACTTATGAAATGTTGTATATATTGTAATATATCTTGGCCATTGATTTACTATTTGGATGGTGTAGATTTAGTCTTATGGACTAACCTGGAGGTGGTCTCACAGATCCTCTCCCCTATATATATATATATATATATATATATATATATATGTACACATGTAAAAGATAAATACAAGTACAGATAAAAAAAGACAAGTACGAATGAAAATAAGTTTAATAAATTTGATAAATTATAATATATATTCCTATATATATTATTGAATATAAGGAAAAGTTATATGTAAATTTACAAAATATTTTTCGTTCAATATTTATAATTAAACAAAGAAAATTTTGCTTAACAAAAATTGAACTCTGTTAACCGGATCACTGATTTCTGGGTTTTTTTACCGGGTTTGACTGGATGGCAACGATTTTTTAGCCACTCGATTTTAATATAGAACTAGATTGCCACCCGTTTTAATATAGAACCACACCGGATATATGACCAGTTCCTGGTTAAACCAATCGACCCAGCCGGTCTGGTCCGGCTTTCGAAACATTGTCGAAAAGTGGGTATACACTTAACAAAACGACTAGCTAGTGAAAGATGTTTGGGGCAGTAGAAGTGATCAAGGGAATAATTGAACTGTTGTATCTATACTGTCGCAGTATCTATCTATATATATAGTAGTTGAGTCACATATAAAGAGTAATCTAAAGTTTTCCCGGCCTAAATTACTCTTCTAAAATCAGTAAAACACGATTTCTGCATTTAACTTTAAATTTTGTTATTATTAAACTAAATCCGGTAAATATATTATTAAAAATATAATCGCGCTAATGTAGATACATATCACTTTATTTTGGGCAAGATATATATCATAGTTTACATGTCATATGGAAAAAATGACTTTTATTAAGGTAAATGTCACATTTATTTTTTGAGAGTTCGAATATTTAATTGATTGCAAACCAGTTTCCTATTTTTGCAAATTTAGTTTGATATTGTATTCAGTAGATAATATATTTAATTATATATGACCAATATACAGACCTTCCAAAGATCAATTAAACAATTATTTCCAAATAAGATAAATTTAAATTATATTGAGATCTCATTTTTTATTAACTTGAAAAATAATACTGAATTTGAATACGAAACTTTTGGACAAATAAAACATAATAAATACATACGGAAATTAATATCAAAAAATCAAATCCTGCAAAAAAAAATAAAATTACATTACGAATCAAAAAATGAAAAAAATTATTTTCCTTCATTATTTTCATAGTCTTTCTATAAATATGAGATGTCGGTGCTGTCATTTTTTATCCCATTCATTCCCCAAAATATTGGCTTCCTCTCATAATGAAACTATTTGTGAATAGTTTACTCCCATATGAACAAATGGTACCGATGATGACACTCATCAAGGATATAAATATGAGTAAATCTTAATGGGCCATGAAACTGTGCTCTAGTCTGTCTCTATGAGAAACCAATATATAGTGACAGAAACATTAGAAACAACCTGGAGTGTATTTTCACGATGCAAATGTATGAAATAGTTTTACTTTTATATCAATATAACGTAAAAAGTAATTTTAGTCCCTTATTGGACAATTTCAGTTTATCATGTTGCAGGGATATAAGATACATGGAACAATAAAAAAAGCCAACATCAGACAATATACAAGAATGCTAATTGATGGGCACGTGAATGCAATAAAAGACACAGTTGTTTTCCTTCGTTCCCATTAATTGATGCAGATATTGTTGATTATTACAAAGTTACATGATCGGGAATCTCTTCAAATGGCAAATTACGAAAATGAAGATTAAAGAAAAACTCGAACTAGCTATTACAAAAGATAGAACTTTTGAAGCGGTCGACACGAATCTCTTTCCGCAAAGCAATTACGTCTCGGCTAGTGCTCACGGTTTGACGTATTGCTTCCAAAGATGAAACGAACTTACGTCTTACGTAGTAGCACCACTAACACGTAAGCACCTTCAACTAGAAAAGTCTTTGAAGACCAGTTCTTTGGACTTAGTGCAGAATGTAGAAATAGCTTTTGGAGGTGTATGAAATGCTATGAATTTTTCTGTAAAATCTGCAATGCACAACAATGATTTTATAGACAACCAACACCGCAGGAGATAAAAAGTTAGTGGGCATTAATCCAATTGTAACATCCCGGATGTTACACCCCACTACTCCATAACGGACAAGTAGTGGGCTCTTTTGTTGATCACTCTTTGTAGGAGTTACTAACTCCAACATCACGAATCCGACACCTACAATGTCCGGATTCATCGGCTTCAACAGTCCAACAATCGCTCGAATCCGGCCAAGCCCATTTTCGAGTGGCAAAACTTTAGTGGACTGGACCTGGCCCAATAAAGGCCGGACCGCCCCGCCCAAGCCCAAGCCCAAGCCCAAGCCCGGTCAGTCCCCGCCCCGTCCTCGGCCCCGCCTGCCGAGGTCCGAGCGGCGGCGCCGCGTGTGGCCCACTTGTGATCATCCACTTGTGTTATAGTTTATACAACAAATAACACCTTCTAGTAAATAAACTAGGATAAACTATGATTTTTATTCCATGTGGGATAAGCATGTGCCTTTCATCTCCCTTTACATAATCTTTACATAATGCCCATTTATGTGGCTACCTTCGTGTATTAATTTCTCACTCACCAAATTCGGTTTGAGAAATAAAAATACTACGAACATCTACTCGGAACGTAGATTAATAATATATAATTTAATTCCTCCAGAATTAAATATTTAGCCACCGAAAAATTGGTCAAAGTCGGGTCGACACCCACTTTATCAAAACCAAAATTTCCAACAATCCCCCACATGAGTGGAAATTAATGTATGCATGAATGCGGAACGCAAACCAGATCCTCAAGAGACAATATTGCATTCGGAAAGGTAGCTTATGGCTTTGAACCTCCCGTAGTCAATACCATCGGGTACACTGGCGGCTTAGTGGACGCAATGCCTTGAACTATTCCTCCACGGTGTATACCGAGTCAACAGTATTAACACAATAAGGTCTCAACACCTTCTGTTCTCACGTTTTGTGTCCGTTTCGACCATGGACACCACTTTGGATTCATAAGTGTTACTTTGAAGCGGCCCGCACTTCTCACTTATATAGGTGATCTCCTATCCGAGTATCCCGCCATACTCAACCTCAACGAGGTGTAGGAATCATTAAAAGTCAAATGACTTAGCCTCACCACAACTTTGCGGTGTTTTCAACACTTGGTTTTGCTTTCTAGGGATGGGTTATGACATTGTTTCCAAGTGTTACAACATAACCTTCATAGTTTAGTTTTCCCATTGAACCAAGTTCTTGGGATCTCCAATCATCATGGTTGGGTTACCACTATGATAGTTATTTTTACTTTGTGGACTTCAAGCCCATTCCCTCAGCAATTTACCCAATTGATCTCGATTCATCCTTTTGTCAAAGGATCTGCAAATTGTCTTTTGACTTTTACGTAGTCAATTGACATCACACCATTTGAGATCAACTGTCTAATTGGTATTGTGTCTCCGACGAATATGTCTAGACTTACCGTTATACATATTGCTCGTGCCCTTCCTATAGCCGCAGGCTATCACAAAGTGAATCATCACGTAGCACAGCTTCCTCCAACATGGAATATCTTCCGAAAAGTTTGAAGCCACTCTGCCTCTTCACCAGGCTTTTATCCAAAGCTATAAACTCGTATTCCATGGTGGACCGAGCTATACATGTTTGCTTCGTGGACTTCCACGATACCGCACCACCTCCAATGGTGAATATGTATCCACTAGTTGAATAAGAATCTTTCGAATCTGAGATCCAACTAGCATCACTATATCCTTCAAGTGCAATTTGGATATCTTGAGTAGTATAGCCCGTAATCCAAAGTATACTTCAAGTATTTTAACACCCTGTTAACGCTTTCCAATGCTCATGGCTTGGATTGCTCGTGAACCTACTCAACATATTTACTGGGTAGGCTAAGTCTGGGCGTGTACAATTTGTGATGTACATCGACCGCCTATTATACGTGAGTATTCCATTTGAGCCACTGGTTCTGTTTTATTAGCAACCAGATTTATACTTAAATCAATGGCGTCTTTGACGTGAATCAAAAAAGCATTGAATTTCTTGAGCACTTTCTCCACATAGTGGGATTGTGACAAGATAATTCCATTAGGAGTTCTGCTGATTTTTATCCCAAGGATTACATCAAGAAATCCCCATATCCTTCATGTCAAAGTTCCTCTTTAACATTCTTTTAGTCTCCATGATAGTATCATGACTACGCCCATGATTAACAAATCGTCTACGTATAGACAAACTATGACAAATGCTTGATGTCCCTTGACATATACGCATTTATCACACTCGTTGATTTTAAATCCATTTGACAACATCGTATTGTCAAACTTAAGATGCCATTGTTTTGGAGCTTGTTTCAGTCGCAAGGATCTTATTAACTTGCACACCTTCTTTTCTTGACGGTGCAACAAACCCTTCAGTTGTTCCATGTATATTTCAAAGATCTATCTCCCATTCGAAACGCCGTCTTGACGTCCATCGATGAATCTCTAGATTGTGCAAGCGGAATCGCAAGAAGCACCCGAATAGACGCAATCCTCGTTCGGAGAATAGGTGTCAAAGAAGTCATATCCTTCTTTTTGTTTAAAGCCTTTGGCTACAAGCCGTGCTTTATACTTTCCATCTCGCTTTATACTTCTTCTTTAGGATCCATTTACATCCTAAAGGTTTATGACCAAACCAGGGGAGATCAACCAACTCCCAAGTATGGTTCTCGAGAATGGACTCGATTTCACTATTGATAGCTTCTTGCGCGGAGCATCCGGGATCAGAGAGCCTCTTTAATCGAGTTTGGCTCACCATCTAACATAAATGTTATGTAATCAGGCCCAAAAGACTTAGCCGTCTTAGACCTCTTACTTTGCGTCTCGATTCTTCACTAATTGGTGTTGAACCACTTGCGATTCGTGAGTTCTTTTATTAGTACTCACTTCTAGTTTTCTCTACAAGGGTAGACATCCTCAAAGAATACAACATTCCTTGATTCGATTATGGTACCTTCGATCATTTCCGGATTTTCTCGACTTATGTATCATAAACCTATATGCACTACTTTGGTATGCATATCCCACAAAGACACAATCAACTCGTCTTTGGTCCAATTTTAACTTGTTTTGGTTCGTATTGCTACCTTAGCCAAACACCCCACACTTTAAGGTATTTAGAAGAAGGCTTACGATTTTTCCACAATTCGTAAGGTGTCTTATCTTTCCTTTAAGTGGTATTTTATTCAATATGTGGTTGGTGTTAAAATGCCTTCCCCCACATATTCCTCAGTAATCCTAACTTATCAACATGGCATTCATCATCTCTTTTAGAGTCCGGTTTTTGCGTTCAAGAACACAGTTAGATCGTAGTGAATATGGTGCGTTTGTTTGATGAATTATGCCCGATCGGTACATAGTTCTTCAAATGGTGCAACATATTCGCCACCTCTATCACTCAATTATTTTAATCCTACTTTGCCAAGTTGATTTTCAACTTCATTTTTATAATTTTTAAAAGCCTCTAATGCTTCATCTTTGCTTCTTAACAAGTATAAGTAGCAAAACCTTGTGCAATCATCAATAAATGTGATGAAATATTTTTTACCACCTTTAGTTTGCACAAATTTTAGATCACACACATCAGTGTGTATCAACTCTAAAGGTGAAGTGCTCCTTTCAACCGAATGAAACGGTAATTTAGCCATTTTAGCTTCAACACAAACTTCACATTTTCTTTGTGAGTTTACTTCAGGTAAATTAATCAATTCTAAATTTACCAACCTTTTTATAGCATTCAGATTTACATGTCCTAATCTAATATGCCATAAATTAGAGCACTCAAAGAATATAAATGAAGAAGATTCATTCTTATTCATATTCTCGCCAAAACGGCGTCACAAATCGTTACATTCATTTTGAGCAGTCCTTTGTCTAGATAACCCCTACCAAGGAACTGTCCAAATTTGCTAAGTACAAACTTTTCGACTCAAAACTAGTCTAAACCCATGGGTTGACCAGGAAATAACCCGAAACTGATTTTTGCGGATGTCCGGGACATGCGACATCCTTCACCTTCAACTCCTTTCCCGAAGTCGGCTTTTTAGCACCACCGTTCCAACGCCAAAGAACATCGAAGAGCGTGATTCCCCATATGGAGCTTCCTTCCGGTCGATGGGATGTAAGAAGAGAATGCATCCTTATCGCAAACAGACATGGCAAGTGGCACCGGTATCCACAAACCATTCTTTCGGTTATCCACCAAATTGGCTTCAAACACCACCGCCGACATGTCAACTCGTCGGCTCCTTTCTTCAACCACATTGGCATTGGATCACGCGGTTTGGTTTTCTTTTTCTTTGGTCAGACGGGCTTCTTTGCCATATGGTTCGGTTTGCCCACGATTGTAGCAAGCTCCCCTGGAATTTTCAAATTTGCCGGTTTCTTGCCTTTATCGTTAGGCCTTTTCTTCGAGTTACTTGACGAGCCATGCTCCATCAAGTTGGCTTTTGACTCCATAGGGACAAGCTTGGACTTAGAGTCAATCCTCCTATTGTCTTCCTCAATTCTCGAGTTTGACAATCGATCCTCTAGTCCCATCTCCTTTCGCTTATGCTTGAGATAATTCTTGAAATCCCTCCAACTTGGGGGCAATTTCTCAATCAAGGCGGCCACTTGAATGCTTCCGCAAAGCCATTCCTCGCGGAGAGATTTCATGTAGGATCAATGGAACTTGAACTTGTTCCATCACGGTTTTAGAATCAACCATCACAAAATCCAAGAACTTACCGACAACAAATTTCTTTGTGCCAAGATCCTCGGTTTTGTATTTCTTCTCCAAAGAATCCCACAATTCTTTGGAGGATTTCACAAAGACAATACACACTGTAAAGTGCATCACTAAGTCCGTTAAGGACATAGTTCGGACAGAAATCACCCTGGCCCCATGCATCAAACGCAGCGCGTTTTGATTCGTTTCGTTCTCGGCAACAACAGGGGCGTCCTCGGTCGAATACTTCGCGGGACTTAGGGTAGTCGGGTAGAACATCATTTTTTCTTGCCACCTCTTGAAGTCGAAACCCATGAATTTTTCGGGTTTCGGCTTGAGCGGGGAGGGATGATCGGGGTTACGCTTGTGCTTGCCATCGTGAAGTTCGATAATCGCTTACGATTGTTGATTATTACAAAGTTACGAGGATCGGAATCTCTTCAAATGGCAAATTACGTAAAAACGTAAGATTACAAGAAATCCGAACTAGCTATTACAAAAGATAGAACTTTCGGAAGCCGAGTCGAGACGAATCTCTTTCCGCAAAGCAATTACGTCCGGCTAGTGCTCACGGTTTGACGTATTGCTTCCAAAGATGAAACGCTTACGTCTTACGTGTAGTAGCACCACTAACACGAAGCACCTTCAACTAGAAAAGTCTTTGAAGACCGGTTCTTTGGACTTAGTGCGAGAATGTAGAAATAGCTTTTGGAGGTGTATGAAATGCTATGAATTTTTCTCGTGTAAAATCTGCAATGCACAAAGAATGATTTTATAGACAACCAACACCTGCAGGAGATAAAAAGTTAGTGGGCATTAATCCAATTGTAACATCCCGGATGTTACACCCCACTACTCCATAAGACAAGTAGTGGGCTCTTTTCACCGATCACTCTTGTAGGAGTTACTAACTCCAATCGCACGAACTGACACCTACAATGTCCCGGATTCATTGGCTTCAACAAATCAGCCATCGCTCGAATCGCAGGCCAAGCCCATTTTCGAGTGGCAAAACTTTAGTGGACCAGGACCGGGCCTGGCCACCCCCTGGCCCAGCCGAGGCCGGCCGGGCGGCGGCGCGCGTGTGGCCCACTTGTGATCATCCACTTGTGTTATAGTTTATACAACAAATAACACCTTCTAGTAAATAAACTAGGATAAACTATGATTTTTATTCCATGTGGGATAAGGCATAAGCCTTTCATCTCCCTTTACATAATCTTTACATAATGCCCATTTATGTGGCTACCTTCGTGTATTAATTTCTCACTCACCGAAATTCGGTTTTGAGAAATAAAAAATACTACGAACATCTACTCGGAACGTAGATTAATAATATATAATTTAATTCCTCCAGAATTAAATATTTAGCCACCGAAAAATTGGTCAAAGTCGGGTCGACACCCACTTTATCAAAACCAAAATTTCCAACAGATATCGTATAAATATGTTATGCTCATCATAAAGGGTTGTAATTGTTATAGATTTCAGCTATAAGTTGTAATTGTATTTGGATTTGACATGTTTTTTGTGATTAAAACTGTAAATAACCAAAATGAACATATTTTTTTCTTGGAGATGTGATACGATTATTTAGTTCAAGTTCTAACAATTTTCCATTCCTTAAAAAACAAAAAAGATAAATGAAAAACTTATTTGTAGTAAAGGAAAATTGAGTCCCGGATCGATGTATATTTTAATTTATGTCTGATGTGGTGGTAACACTATATTCTTCAAAATTCTGAGCTGGAAGTCTACAAGTCAAATTAGAGAACCAAAGAATAATTAGAATTCACAAGGCTAGATATTGTGAAAATGAATTTCATACCTTGGAAATGGAATTGGAGGTGATACTTATAGTATCTCAAAGCTTGAGTTATTATCTGGTGGTATATGGTGCATGGACCATATGGGCCCATTGAGCCCATAAGTAAAATTCTTGTTGGAATTCATTATATTTGGACATTTTGGCCTTTTTAATATATATATCATAATAATAAAAATTATATTGAGCCCTTCAATGCCCTTGAATCTCAAGAAGTATACCCAAGTTATTTTATACACTCCTAAAAATGAAAAGCAAACTATTTAATTATAATCAAGATAAAAATATAAATCATTAAAAAATAATTTGTATATTGCCTACATACTAGACCTACATACTAGAGGAGCCACTAATCGGTGTGATTTTGCCCAAAATTAATTCTTAGAAAACAGATCTGATAATTTCTGATAGGATCTCCATACGTATGTTGAGGAAAACATTTAAAATACTGTAAAACACAAGAACATGTAATCCATATCTTCTATTTAACAATATATCTTTAATAACTCTTAAATTCCTTAAAATAGCACGCCGTGTGTAATATGAAATTGACTATTTAATTAAAATGATACTTAGGTAGTGAGATTTTGGAACCTTTGAAGAATGAGAATGCGCATGGATATTGTAGGAAAACATAATATATTGTATTATGAAAGGTATTTCTTCGTCTTATCATTAGTTGTAGTGGTTAGCGTAATGTGTTTTATTACAAGTATTTAGTCGATAGAGTTCTATTCTCGTTTAGTGAAGATATAATCAATTATTTAATTAGAATTACTAATGAAGTTGTTTAACAAGTGATACATATTTACCCAAATAAGATATATATTAAATACGTTTCTCAATAGGGGTCAAAAAATAGATTTTCAAACAATTATAATCAGGGAATCGAATAATGATCAAGTGGTTAAAGATCCTCAAGCACAAGATTCCTATCAAACTCCCTCCCATACCAGAATATGTACTAAAAAAAAAAAAAATACAAACATACCCAAGTTATTAATATGGCTATTCTCGCACCACTATATCAAGCTTTTGTTGAAAGAGGACATTGGGACTTGAAAATCGGGTTTGTTCATTTCAGACGGGCCACAGGTTGTGGGTTCTGAGCCGAGAGAGTTATGGATACATGGTATTTTTTCCAATCAAAAAGTGATTTTCTATTCCTTTGAAATAAATTTTTAACTCTTATTGAAATTTGTACAAAATTGAAAATATATTTGGTTATAAAAAATTATAAGGTCAGAATTGGGAATATGATTCATTTAGCATGTTTTTTGCGAATTTTGCTATTGAGAATCAGTAAACTACGCACCATAAATATTCATTTTCAATTATATTTCTCCAGACCACATGATAATTCACTTCGTATTACAGAAGAGTGTAAATGCTGTCAACCTTTCCCAATAATCTGGTAATATCAAGACAAAATGTTTATTTCTGTGTCTTTTTAATTTGTAATTTTCAATAAATAATAAGTATAATATATGAATAAAGGAACTAGACCGCTGATAAAGAAGGATGAGCAGGACAGCCCATTGGGCCATTGGGTTTCGGTCGTATTAAGGGAAAATTGTGCATTTTATCCCCTAATGTTTGTACCTATATACACATTGGCCCTTTATATTTTTGAAGGTCCACTTCCATACAAAATATTAAAAATATGTTTGCCAGCCCCTGCATTTAACTCAAATAACGTTTGATTATTTTCAGCGTTAACTCATTCGATATGGTAAATGCATCTTAATTTTTTACTTGGACAATTACAAAAATACTCAGAGAAGTTTCACAATTACTAAAAAAAGAAAAAAACACCCACTCTAGATTTGATTCTCTCTTATGAGTAAGGAGTAACTGTAATATTTTTAAAAGGTAAAATTGGGTGTTTGAACTATTTTTTTGCTTACAAAGAGAGAGTAAATTGTAATATAGAATCAACCCTCAAGAGTTTTTAAAAACCTATAGATTTTTTTTTTATTTGCTCAAAATCTCGGGGGTAGTTTTTGTAATTATCTATTTTCTTTGTATAAATCACCCTAAAGGGGTGTAGGGATTAAGGCCGGATTCTTTAGTAATTATCCCTTTTAGTTGGCTTGTTATCCTAATCACTAAAATCTCTCCCCCTCGCAATCGTTTCCTTTCTCTCTCTCAATCCTTTGTTTCCCTCTCAAAGATGAGTACATGAAATCAAAGGTGGTGTCAGTCACTAAATGTTCTAAAAAGTACTAGGTGTTAATCCTAGCGTCTACATGGGGACTAATCGAGACCATGCAAAGATTTTTAGAACACTGGTCACTGGGTAGTGTACATGGTGGGGGGTTAAATGAATTAGAAAAGCACTGGTACGACTTCCATTGGTATTGGTGATGGCAAAAAAACACAAAAATAACCCAGTTCCAAGATTTAAAACATATAAAGATATTCTTCAATGTAGCATAACCAAGATATTCTGTATACTTTTTCCCGATGTCTCGCAATCAAAATTTTCAATGGCATCCACATCATCATTTACATATGCTAAGATTCATTACCCCATATTATGAAACCTAACCTCAGGCTTACAATGTTATCCATGCTTCAAAAAAATAAATATGGTTCTCTAATCTGTATTAACCAATTGTATCAACATGATCATCTCTAAAACTCCACTCCATAAGTTGGAAACCACCGCGATACACTTGATACACCATTGCTCGAAAAGTTTCCACGGCGGTCTCAGCATTGGCATCGGCTTCAATCACGACTTCCTTAGCGGTAAAGGTCAAAAGCAGCATCCAAGTGCGTGTCTCAACAACATTCTTAATATCCACGAGCTCGTAAGTTTTTCCACTAGTTTTGCCGCTCTGCATATACATAGTTGAATCATCACATCTTTTAACGAGTAAAAATTAACAAAAGCGTGTAATAGTTAAACACTAGGATGATTGATGGATCCCATGAGATTAAGAACAGAATAACCAAAACCTCAGCATTGATTTCCCCAATTGCAAAATTTGTTGCAGATTTCACTACTTCATAGTACTTGTTGTCCTCCTTGAACATAAGTCTCGGCGCGAAAGGAGAGTTCATGCAAGGAGGAGGCACGCAATCAACATCATAACCCTGCCATGGAATTTCCTTGATTACCAAAACAAGATATTAATATAAGGGGCAATTTTTTAAGTACCCACTATGGATAGTGGGTACTCTTTTCTACCCACCAAGATAACAAAACTGTTTTCTACCCAAATTGGCGAAATTGCCCCTTCTTTAAGTTGGTGTTTTTTGAATTTTGAATTTTGAAACTGATGCAATTAATGATTTCCTTGAAAATCGTGTACACTTCCCTCCAAATACACACACACCTATGTATAAAATCGTATACCCATATCGTGCTCATATCGTGCCTTATTTAAAATTGGGCACGATATCGGTGCCTAATTTTAACTGAGGCACGATATATCATGCCTTATTTAAAATTGGGCACGAATATTGGGCACGATATCGTGCCCAATTTTTACTGAGGCGCGATATCGTGCCCAATATAGGGCACGATATATCGTGCCTAATTTTTACTGAGGCACGATATTGTGCTCGTGTTCAATATAGGCACGATATATCGTGCACAGTGCATCTTAGATTCAGAAAATTTCAATTCTAAATATTAAAATATAAAAAAAAACACGATAATTTATTTAAAAAACAAAAAAAGAATCAAAAATATGAAAATGGTTTTTTTAAAAAAAACTACACACTTTTTCGAAAATATTTTCCATTTTTTCGAGAATATTTTCCATTTTTTTAAAGTATCTTGAAATTATAAAATAATAAAAACTCAAAATTATTTTCAATTTTTTTATAATAAACGATTTTACAAAAATCTGATTTTGTTTTAAAAAACTAAAACTTGTGTTAAAAATCAGAAAATAAAGAAAGTATATTAATGTGAGAGATAATGTATCAAGGGTATTTGGGTAAAAGAATCAAAAAAGTGGGTAGAAAACGCGATTGGATATACTTTCATTATGAAAATTTTCTTTTTACTAGAGAATAGTGGAAAATATATTTTAGTGAAAGAAATAAAAATTTTGAGATTGTGAATGGATATGTAATGATGATAGTTGATGTGATTGTTTTTGTTAGGGAAAATTGTGATTGGATATGAGAAATTTTTGGGTGATTGGATGTGACAGTTATATTATTTTGTTATAAATATTATTCTGGTCATACAAATGTCAAAGACGTCTGCTGTTCATGCCGTTTGATTTTTACGTCAAATTCCGATTGTAGCACTAAACGGTGGCGTTCTTTTTTATTTTTTATTATAATTTACTGTTAGTGCTCGGATGTGCTGTAATATTCCACCCCATGTTAGGGGTATCATTATTCATTGGAAGATGATATGCATCAGAGGATAACCAAAACAGCACATCCGATCTTCATCCTAATATCCCAAAAAGACTTCCACTTGGAAAATTAACCAAAAACGCTTTCAACAAATAATTATCAATAACACGCCAATGCTGTAACCTTCACATTTTTTTAACTCAACGGGAAAATTTTAAATATATTGGTAATTATGAATTAAATTACGCAGTATGTTAAAGCTAGAAATAAATAATTCCGCCCGTGACCTATTTGTAGATAGACTCAATAGAAGCTCGTTTGTTCTTTAAATTAGGCTCGTTAAGATAAATGAACCAATCTCAAACTTATATCACATTTCTTATGTTCGTAATTATCTCTTGATCAAGCTCGTTAGTAATCTCATCACTAGTTTCGTTAGAAAGCTCGTATAAATTAAAGTCAAAAGTTTCATATAAATACCAGCTTTTATACGTTTTCTCTTGAAAAATATAAAATTATTTAAATTAAATTATTTATGTGTAAATAAAATAATAGATTTTCAAAGATATATTATGCTCTTTAGATCTATAAAATTATATTTTTGTAATAAAATTTTAAGTAAAATATAATTTATATAATTCATATCTTGTAAGCTCGTTTAAACTCCAGTATGCTAAAAAAAGGTTCTTGAGGCATACATTTTTTGTTCCATAAAATTAGTGTCCAGTTGAACTCAATAATGAACTAGTCATGCTCAAACCATCAATAACTTGGTTTGGTTTAATTTGATTGCAACTCTAAAATCAGACTTAAACCAAATGGGTTTCAATTTGGAAAAAATGGACTTGTGTCCAGTTTGCAGAAGCCCAAAAAGGCCTTTTTATAATAATAATATCACCGTATATTAAAATGTTGTTAAATGAATTATGGGATCTAACTACTGATCATTCTATTCATATTTAGATATTTTAAATCAACCCCGTTTAAATTGGTTGGCTGCATTACGTTATGTTGGCGGCCATCTTTTTTTCTCTAGGCGGTCAGCATATAGTCATATAGGTACAGGAGGTGTCAGGAAAGATGGAGAAAAGTTGGTATAGTAAACTCTAGGGGGAGAAGAAACAGTAAACACTAGGGAAAAGAGGTAATTTTTTCATAACCATTCACACATTCACGTGACTTTCGTCGAGCTAGAGAAAAATTCTCATATTTTGTTTACATCCAATTGTAGTTTTTTATCTCACATGTTATAAAAGTTTTTGTTCTATCCTAAGTGGGCAGTTCCCACGATTTGCTCTTAATATATCCTACCAACCTCAGTTATTAACAGATAATATTACTAATGGTGTTGATAATAGTTACTAGTGTAGTTCTCAACAAACTCGAAAATATACATAACAAAGAAAGAAATAGGGAATCCAAAAATCAAGAGCACAAGAAATGCAAAACCCCCTAAGTCTGAGGAATCAGAATTATTTATCATATTTACTGATAATAATACTAAAAAAAGAGAGAGGTAAAGGGGGAAACAAGCCCTAATTTTAATTTCAATGATAAATCAGAGTGAGATAGAAAACAGAGTAATGTGAATGACAATTGAAAATGATCACCCTGCTCACGCGGACTTGTTTGAGGAATTTCTTCACAGTCTCGTAAGCATTGGGAAATACAGAGTCTTCATCGTCATCAGAAGAGCAAAAGTAGGAATCATCAACATGTTCTTTGTCTTCGAAATCAAACCTATATAAGTAGGGTACAATCAGACAATATTTGTCAGGCTTCATCGAATACGAATACCTTTCCGTCTGTGAGGCTTGATTTTCCGGCATCTGTTCGCTATTCGTGGCAGGCTTTTCCGGCGGCTGATCGCTATTCATTGCAGGATTTTCCGGCGGCTGTTCGGTTTCCGGCTGTTGCGACGGTGGATTTTCCATGGCTGGGGCGCAAAACCTTCAGTAACTAATGTGAATGTCTCTTTTTTGTCCTTTTAACGATTCACCTACTTAATAACTAATAATAATATAATATATTATATACATAAAGGAAACGGACTGAACAGGTGGCAGCTTAATTTGGCACATCCGACCACCACAAATTGTGTGGGGTGGAGGTCGAGGGTTGAAATCACTAACTCCATCAAATTGTTTGTGGGGTGGAGGTCGGGGGTTCTTATCCCTGTTCCATCAAATTGCTCCCCGTGGCATATGCGAGCTGGTGAAGATTTGGTGGGAACTCATACTGAATAGTATCCGTGTGGGTTCGATTCGGGGAGAGATCGTTATTAGTAGATTGGGGGGTCGAACATAATTGTTCTCTTTACCTGGGAGGATCTGGTTGTGCGTCGCACCCGTCGAAATCTTGGCGTGCGTGCACATCCGCGGTTTACCTTGGCGGCAATGAATGAGGAGCGGAGTCGTTGTCCTCGAGCATAGTCGAGGCGTAAGCTTCTCGGGAAGGCCGAGTTATCAAAAAAAAAAAAAAAAAAAAGGAGACGGACTGGCTGATAAGGAGGTGTAGTAGTAGGAGAGCCCATTGGGCCATTGGGTTTCGGTCGCAGCAAGGTAAAAACTAAAAGAGGAAATTACACAAAATACCCTGATTTAGAAAAAAGACAAAAATACTCACCCATCACAAAAATATCCCACCCGCTCCATCCCATGAAAAAAGTACCTTACCTTTGGTTTCATCACCTTCCTCTCCATATGTGTTGCGGATATTTTCAAGAAAGATAGTTGTTAAACAAAACAAGTTACAGATCTCTAAACAATGAATGCTTCAAAACAAGAAATTTGTTTGTTTAGTTTTGTTTTAAGTTAAGATCCTGTCAAGAAGAGTCGGCAGAGATCTTTGGACGTGTTCATTCATACTAAAATATATAATTAATTTGAAGGAAACTATGTAGATCATTTGGAAAAATCGAAACTTTTTTTTGTTTTCTAGCGTTCTGAAAAATCAACCCATAAGCTTGACTAACAGATCAATAATCTTGTGACTTTAAAATTACAAAATTGGAGTGAGAAAAAAGTTGTTCTTGGTATTTCAGAAATTATTTACCTAATTTCAGTTGTCTGTAAAGGAAAAACATACACTTTTCTTCAAAAATGGAGAAAAAAATATCAAAAATTCTGAACTAGATGCAGATCTGATTAAAAATATTTTTTAGTTGTACTACACAAAGAAAAAGCTAAAAATATAATTATGAGAAGAAACAAAATCAACAAAACCAAAGCAGCCCTTTTTTCCCCACAAATATAATAGTGTTTTCACTTCTGAAAATTCTTGGAAAACAAACCAAAAAACAAAAAAACAAAAATCAAATCAAAATAAATACCACATCTTCAGGGGCGGACCTAGTAGGGTGGGGAGGGGGACCCTGGCCCCCCCCAATATTTTTATTTTTATATGTAAATATTGGGATTAATTCTATTTGACCCCCTCATATTTTTTGTAAAAAAAAAGTACGGTAATTTTGTGTTGTAATTATATATTTTGGGATACTTACTGATGAATATTGACATTCTATTTGAAACAAATCAGTGTTGTAAAAATCGGCCTAGGCGGCCGCTTTTGCCAAAATCAGTGAAAAAAATCGTTTTGGCCAAAAATTAGCGTACGCGTCAAACAATCCGGCCTAGGTGCTTGCCATGCGGCCAAAAAATCGGTTCTAGGCGCCGCCCTAGGAGGTATAGGCTGCAAAAATCGGCCCCCCTCAGTGTCGAATCCTGGTTCCGTCCCTGCACATCTTGACTATCCAAAACTTTCAAAAATAATCAAACCACTTAAAAACTTCATAAAGATGAAAAGGGTTTCTTTTAGAACAAGCCCACTCACCTACTTCCCAACTATAATAGAGAAAGGAAAAAAAAAACAGAGGCCGAAAATTAACAAAAGCAGATTAATTTTTACATGAAAGAGCTGTACAAAAATTGTAAGTCTCGTCCTAAAGAGAGGACCGAGGGACTATAAATTGAAAAGGAAAAAAAAAAAGGAGACCACATATGGTAGGGTATTATTTTGTGTTGAAAAAGAAATAGGGGATTTTGTGTTGCTGATTCATGATTTTTCTGTGTTCTTTTATTATTTTGTGATTTGAAGTTTTTCGTTTGTTTCGATGTTGTTTCGAAGTTGTTTCTTTTATGTTTCTTTTGCTCTTTTATTTATTTTCCATTTATTTTGTTTTTTTTATTGTTTTTGATTTGTTGTGTTATCTATCCGACTGTGTATCTTTTTTTTATTTCTTTTGTAGTAAATGTGGGATTTTTTGTTGCTTGTTATGCCAAGCACTTTATTGTTGGGGAGGCTATGGACGTCAAAGCGTTCGAGATAGAGAATGAACAAGTAAGGCTCAGTCATCTGCTTCACAATCATGCTAAGTTGAAGCTGCAAAATGGTGATGACGATGACAACGACATTGAGATTCTACCTCCACTTCCTAATGATTTTAGAGAATTGTTGTTACGTAAATCTTAATGATGGTGTAATCAGTTGAAACATGTAATCAACATAAATGAAACATGTAAGAAACAATTGTGAAACAGGGGATCATGCAATAAAAGTTTGTAGTAAATTACTTTTAAATTTAGAGAAATAGTGTAGTTTTTCCCCATATACTCTTCACTTTTTTTTGTCATCCTTGTAAATGTTGATCTTGCTTCATTTCGATGTCCGCACCTAATCTTGAAATAAAGATCTCACGTACTCTAGCAAAGTTGTTCTAGTAGGTCTTTCCCGCTTCGATTGATGCATTAATAATTCTACGATGTTAAAAGTCAATACAAAGTATTTTTTGGTCTGACAGTGGAGTCGTGTCCATTTCTCGCAGCCGATGATGGACAAGTAAACTCAAATTTTCTGAATTGAATTTGTTGTTCCAAGATTTTGTTCAGGGTGCTGAATGTGCAATCCATTGGAATCAGTATTCTTGTTATTTCAAAGTTGGTATACTCTCTATTTTCATCCCATTGTCCATTGTCGCATACCACAACTGAGATTTTCTCCATGCAACTGTAGAATTCAATGAAAAGTTGGCTAAGTGAAACATATAAGAAACATAAATGAAACATATATGAAACAACAAAGAAACAACAAACATGTTTGAAACAACAAAGAAACCAACGCAAAAAATCAGCGGAAAATGGTTCTTTTATCAAAAATCAGCGGAAAATGGGTATTTTTGTCAAAAAACAGCGGAAAATGGGTATTTTTTGTCAAAATTTAGCGGAAAGTGGTATTTTTGTCCAAAATCAGCGGAAAATAGGTATTGTGCAGGGATTGAGTATGGAAAATGGGGTATTCATGTCCTTTTCCCAAACTAAAATGTGCATTTTAGCCTCTAAATATCTAATGTTAGTTTCTTTTTTTTATTATTTCTTTTTTGAGGAACTAAATCTCTAATGTTGCTAGAGACATATTGCCCCTTTATATTATTTCAGATCCATAATTAAAGTTAAATGCTTTCTAGCCCCTGTATTTAACAAAAATAATATTTTCTTTTAGTACGATGGGAGAATTTGGGAGGGGACACACGCACTCGTATGGGATCGTATACGGGTCATTCGTCCTTACAACACACGTCTCAACCACTGGAGCACAAGGTTGATCCCTAACAAAAATAATGTTTGATTATTTATACCTTTAACTCAACCATGTAAACAAACATTGTTAGTCCCGACCACGAAAATCTAAAAGGGGTGAAATAGATTTTTCCCGAATTACATATTTTTCTTCTTTTTTTCCGAATAATTGCTCGATGAAGAATACTTTGCACATAATCGAAAATAACACACGATGATTTATAGTGTTTCAGTACACCTCGGAACTACGTCCACTACAACCCAGTCTTCCGAGTGGATTTTGAAGAGAAAAACTTTTATTAATTGATAACAATGCGGTTACAACTTCAACTCGAAAAGAATCAAACTCTTCTTACAAATTACAACAACCGCCTTGAAGAACACCAAACTCTTCAACAACAATTAATCAAATGTGTTCTTACCAAAAGAACACTAATAAGTAGTTCTTATCTTGGATGATAATAATGGACTCAAGTTCTTGTCTGGATGATATAATGGACTAGATTACACGTGCAATTTATATTATAATATATCTGGGAGTGTAATCAAGAATCAAAATCTATCAAATCAATTGGAAATAAAGAACTAGACTTAGATTAAACAAGAATGATGAAAGTGAAAGAGAGAATATTCTAGACTTCTTGTAATTGAATTGTAGAGAATGTGTTTATATCGATCCTTAAAAATCCCCAACTAGTTTATAGAGGAATTTCAAGATTTGATTTCCAACCAAAGCTCCTCCAATTTGAATTTTGTCTGCAAAATAAGGATCACAAGATTTACAAACATGATTAAGAATTGATCAAATGAATTTTGCTGATAAGTGTTGCTGCAATGGATTGAATCTGCTGATAAATTTCATACAGTGATCATTCGCTATATATTAAATTTGAAAGTTTAAACTGTTGATTAAGATTTAATTACAAGTCCGCATTGTCATAGAAAAACTGGCCATTGTGCCATAGAGACTGGTTGATATAGATAGAGGTCGATTGCTATCATTTCAGAGAAGTTTTTGAAGACAACTTTAAATAAAGATATCGATCGCCCTCTATAGTGACCAGTTGTTGTCGGTCCAGAGTTTTCTCTGGGTTTAGTCCCGATTCGACAAAGATAATATACAAGTAATACTTCATAGAGGCGAATAAAAGTGATAAGAATATTTTAGGCACTCTAGATAGTATTTAAACATATATATATATATATATATAAATTGTTAAGTGATATTCAATAAGAGTATAGGGGTAAAGTGAGATTTACCCATAAATAAATAGGTTAGCTTTACGGATGCATGCGTAACCACCTTAGGATATATATGTTGTCTGTAGATACACTAATCATCTATTTGGTGCATACACTTGCCACACACGTGTAATTAATTCATGAATTTTGAACTATCGTCTGGGGGTTAATCGAATCGAATCGAATTAAAGAATGGACATTTCAAAAGCCCAATTCAATCCTAATTTGAGTCAATCCAAAAATCTAAATTTGCCGACAAGTCAGGCACTGTTGGAACCCGAGCCCATATTTCGGATCCAAAGTCCATATTTTCAAGCAAATTCTAAAAGAAAAAAAATAACAAAAGAATCCTATTATAAAACAAAAACAAAAGAAAACCATATAATTTATCAAAACCATATTGTTACATTAAAGACATTACAAAACTAAAAACAAAATACTTTTAAGACTTGAATCTCTTAAAATCAAAAGTATATTATTTTTTTTCTTACGTAATAAAAGTATATTATTATTTTAAGTTTAAAAATATCATAAGACATTCAAAAACTAAATAAAAATCATGAAACTTAAAAATAAGATTGAACTGTGAAATTAGTTATGACCCATAATATAATTTTGTTGCAACAATTTATTATAATAGCCACGTGAAATTAAATATTGTTTATCCATCAACTAATTATATTATTTCTATTTGCATATAAAATATATATAAGTATAATATTTAAAATATATAATATATAAATTGAATTTCTTTGATAAATATATAAATTGAATTTAGATTATAATGGAGTTCAAATTAGTACGAATTTGGATTGAAATACAAATATGAATCCATATTCGAATCGAATTTACTCGAATTTCACCTCGAATTAGGATTTTCGAATAGAATTAAAAAAAATCATAATTCGTTATTCGATTTGAATATTCGTATTCAAAATTTGAGTTGATTCGGAATTTAAAAATCCTAATTCGAAATTGAGATTCAAATTCGAGTCTAGTGGAATTTCGGATTAATTTGAAAAATGAACATCCCTACCGTCTCCACTTGATTTAAAATATATACGCGTATACCATTTATATACTCACTCACACGGGTTAATATGGAGAGCAATTAGTGAATACTAAGCACAAAAGAAAAAGAAATAGAGAACAAGAGAACTTAGGACAAAAAAATAATAATAATAAGAGTATAAAGAAACAGAGAAGGGCGGATGACAGCGGGGAGCAGATAACTCGCAAGAAAGCACGAGAAATAGCTTTGGTGTCGTATATGCTTCTCTGCACGATTTGAACCAAAGATAGGCAAAATATTATTTTTCCTAAAGAAATTAGGTTTGCTTATAATTTCATAAATTTCATGACATTAGCTATTTTATGAATTTCATAAAATTAAAAAATTTCATAATTTCACGATATACGCCGTTTTCACAAAGTTTACAATATAAGACTATTTTATGTTTGTTTTGCTTTTGTTTCTTTCAAGATAATTTAGTTTGTTAAAAAAAACATAAATTGTATCATTTATGGTTTGATTTACATTTTCGCTTGAACTTTTGTAACTGTTTAACTTGATATTTGGGCAAATGAATGTCATTTTTACAAAAATATTGACTTTTGAGTCTATTGCGGTATGAGCGTGTGTAACTAAAACCATTTGGAGGGGGGCCCTGGCCCCACCCAACATTTAAAAAAATAATTAGTAATGGGCCTCAAAATTTTCTTTCCATCTACTTTGTTAGAAAAAGAAAGATGAATGGGCTTGGGTCTTACGTGTAACATCAATTCACAACAAACAACATTTTATTTTTGTTAAAAAAAGGACTAATGGGCTTTAGCCTTTAGGGTTATATCAATTAGCAGAAAGCCATAAACTAATAATCAAAAAGTTCAATCAATTTGTTTCATAATTGAACTATACTAAATTTAAAAGACGGCTTCTATCGAAACATGCTTAAAGAGTAACAATTGAAGGTTATACGGATTGAAGGGGTGTCATCACAACTTTGTTTCATAACCCGAATCGAAGGGGTGTAATCTTGCTTGGCGGTTTCGGATTCTTTGTCTGAATTAGAGTGGTAAGTTCATATTGATTTATTGTTTTTTGGCTTTTGACTTTGATATTTTGGTGTTATTTTTGTAATATTTGAACAGTTTTAGGTTAAAATTCCAAGCCTTCATTAGTATTAATCAATTTTTAGTTTTATGTCTAATGGGTTATTGATTAGATATTGAGATTAGTTATTGATTAGATATTAAGATTGAAATAATTTTTTTTTGGGTGAAACTTTTGATTAGCCTTTATTTCTCTGTAGATGAAGACACAAAAAATCGACGTTTTCTTCAAAAGAAAGAATATTGAAACTCCAATATCTCAACCACATCCATCTAAAAATATTGATCTTGTGAATTCTGAGAGTCGTCTTACAAAATCTTTGAGAGCTGAAGACAACGAAAGCTTTGATATTCAATCATTAGAACGTGATCCAAGATTGCGAAGACCAATATGGGAGTATTCAATTGAAAAACGTGATGAAGTTCGAAGAACTTATATTACAGCTGGCCTATATCAATGTATACTTTCAAAGTATCCGAAATCTGGAGAAAACCATCATCGTAGTTTTCAGGCATCATGGTTCAGGCTTTTCCCATCTTGGTTGGAATATTCTCCTAGCGTAGATGCAACATTTTATCTTCCATGCTATGTATTTCACACTCAAGATGGACCTTCGGGGCTGGAAGCATTTACAACTAGTGGATTTCGATCATGGAAGAAAGTAAGAGATGGAAAAAAATTGTTCATTTCTTGCACATATTGGAAAATATCTCACTTCACCTCATCGAAATGCTGAGAAAGCATGTGCCGATCTCATGAATCAACAATCGCATATTGTACAAAGTATTGCGAAGTTCACATCTCAAGAAGTTGCTGAAAATAGACTTCACTTGAAAGCTTCAACTGAGGAAACTAGATGACTTGCATTTCAAGGATGCTCTTTTAGAGGCCATGACGAGTCTATAACATCAATCAATCGTGGAAATATTTTGGAACTATTGAGTTTCATAGGCTCTTATAATAACAAAGTAGCTGAAGTTTTGGATAAAGCTCCAAAAAATGCATCGTACATATCACCAAAAATACAAAAATAAATTTTGCATGTTTTGACAACTAAAGTCAAGAATGCCATTCGAGAAGATATTGGTGATACCAAATTTTGTATTATTGTGAATCTGAAAAGGAGCAAATATCAATCGTACTGAGATTTGTTGACAATGATGGTTATGTACAAGAACGTTTTTTTGAATTTGTTCATGTTAAAGACTCTACTGCAACAACATTAAAAGAAGGTATATTTTCTGTCTAATCACGCCATTCTCTTGATGTTCAGAATATTCGGGGACAAGGTTATTGTTTGATAAATGGTTTTATCATGATTTTGATGATTTTGTTTTTATACCAAAACAATGTTTTTAAAGGTTGTCCAAATACTCCTAAATGGTTTTAATATTTTCCGGAGTATTTCCTCAAGTTTATTTTCGACAATATTGGACAACACATTTAATGATTTAATGTCAATAGGTTTTTACATTGAAACTATGTTTCTAAATGTTGTCCTAATACTCCCGATTGGTCTAAAATGCTTTTACTATTTTTCGGAGTATTTATTGGAATTTATATCGGACAACACTTTTTGTGTTAATGTGTTATTTCATCAAAACTATATTTCTAATGTTGTCCTAAATACCCCCGATCGATTTAAAATGTTTTTACGAATTTTTCGAAGTATTTCTTGAGGTTTATTTTCGACAAAAATCGGACAACATTTCATTTAGGAGGTCGACCGGTCGACCAAAGAGGCGACCGGTACCTGGGAATGCATTTCACGAAACAGAACTCCCAGAACTCCTAAAACTGGTCAGGGTGACCGGTCACCATGGTGGGCGACCGGTCGTACCCTAGGGCGACCGGTCGACCCCCTGGACCGGTCACCCCGTGTAAAATTTGTTGTGTTCTTTCAAACTTCTATCAGTGCGCGACCCGTCGCCCTATGTTTTGACAGCAAATTTCTAACTGTTTGACAGCAGACAACATTTCCTTAAATCATGGAGTTGATTTCTAACAGCTCTTTTCTTCAATTGTCTTGCATTTTTTTACAGAATTCAAGTCCCCAAGAGGAGCCTATCATGTACAAGACATCTCCTATAAATAGAGGAAGATTTGAAGCACAACATGTAGAGAGAACAACACAACACAACAAGATATACTCAAGCAAACACTTGGTCTTATATTGTCATTATTCTTGTTGTAATTTGCCTAGCTTATCACTTTCACATTTTTGAGGTCTAGGCTATTCTTGATTACACTTGCACTCAATTGTATAATTCATTATTGAGTTGTAATCTTGAATTTTTGGGTTATCATTCAACACAAGATATCCTTGTGAGTGTTCTTGTGGTAAGAACACACTTGGATGATCTAGGTGTTAGGTGTAAGAAGATTGTGGTAATCTTCTTGTTGAGGTGTTGAAGAATTTGGTATTCTTCAAGGTTGAAGATTATGGTAATCTTCACAAGGTGCCGTTGAAGATTGTGGTAATCTTCAAGAGAGATTGTGGTAATCCCAAATGTGGTGTTGAAGAAGAGTGTGGTGCTCTTCAAGGTGTTGTTGTATTAATTTTGGTAATTAATAAAATCTTTTTTCTTTTTGAAATCCATCCCAGACATACTGGGGTGGTAGAGGATTAGGCCCTAGGTGGGTTTAACCTCTATAAATCGACGTGTGTTATTTACATTCCGCACCTTTATTATTGTCTTCGAGCATTCGGTTTGAAAAAGAGGGAAAAATCGAAAAGATGGAGATAATCTATTCACCCCCCTCTAAATTATCGTAGCCGCTTGGACTTACAAGTGGTATTAGAGCCAAACTCTTTGGCAAGCTCGTTTCACATCGCGAGTAAAGAGGAACGATCGTCGGCTACGAATGAAGCTCATCTTTCCGGTACCTCCACCACCAAGCCACGACTATTTGATTCCAAAAATTATACATTTGGAAAGAAAGAATGGAATATTATTTACAAGGTTGCGGGTTCGATATTTGGAACATCGTCATCAATGCAGAATCCATTCCAATGAAAGACACACCATACACCTCCAAAGCTCTCAGGAGCTCAATGATGAAGAAAAGAAAACCATCTCCTTAAATGGTAAAGCTCTCAATATTTTGTATTGTTCACTTACTAATTTGGAATATAAACATATTGTAGGAATTCGATCGGCACATGAAGTATGGAAAAAATTAGAAGCCATCTATGGAGTATTTGCAAATGAAAGGAGTCAAACAAAAGCATCTACTTCTCAAAGGGATACAAGTTCAAATCTAAGGAATAAGCTTTTTACAACTTCCAACTATGAAGTAGTCGAACAATGTTTTATGGGCATCCATGGAAGAAAACGAGGTATGTCTTAAACCCTCTACTTCCTATGATATTGTTATTCAAAATGATTATAGTGACTTGCAAAATGATTTTGATGATCTTCAAAATGAATTCCAAAATTTACTTGTTAAGTACAAAAATTTGAAAAAGGAATTCAATGTTTTGAAAAATGAAAAGGATAGTTTATTTACTTCCTATGAATCACTATCATGTGCTCACACCACCACACTTGACAAGGTTAGAAACCTTGAAAAACAAAATAGTACTCTTGTTGAGGATATTAATTGCATGAAAAATGATTTATCAAAATCCAACTTGAGTACCAATAAATTGCCCAATGTTGTGAATGTTAATGGTTGTGATAGTTTGAATAGTGAACTTGATCATGAGTCTAATATTGTCAAGCATATGAAAAATAATCGAGTTCCTATGCATGTTAGTAATATTACTTGCTTTTATTGCGGTAAGAAGGGACACGCCGTAAATACTTGTCGGGCTAGAAATAGCTCAAATTATTGTTGGAAACCTAAAAGTCTCAAAGCTAATCCCAAAGGACCCAAGCACTTGAGGGCACCACAAAACAATGTTATACTAGGTACCCGACGAAATAATAATCGAAGAAAATTCATACCGCCAAGAAGACATCAAATGACCATTTCATTTGATCAAAGGAGAAAACACCTTCAACAAAGTCATTTTGCAAGAAGAGGAAATAATCAAAAATGGGATGAACACAATCCTTGGAAATGGCAAAGACATCATCAACAAGATGATTTTCTAAGAGAAAGACACTTTCGAAAATGGGAAGGCCACAATGCTTGGAATGGAGCAATTGGAGTAACCACCATCAACATGAAGATTTTCAAACGGGAAGATATCATCAACAATGGGAACAACACAACCCATGGAAATGGCGAAATTGGTAAACTGTATCTCCCTATTTAAATATGCATTTTATTTTTGCATGTTCTTATTTGCGTTTAAATTGCAAAATGAGTTTTAAAATTTATAAGGTCTTCTATATATATTTATGTGTTTTTAAAATACTTTGAAAAATGAGACCTTACATGTTGTGGACTTACTTAGACTTATATGTTTTTATCTCTTATGGATTTTTATAGCATTAGCATTGTTATGATATCTCTCGTTGCTTAGCCTACACATGTATTATTATGTTTGTGTCAAATTTGGTTTAAGAATTGTGTAGAATTTACATATATCTTTCAATGGCTATCTACTCGTAATATATCAAGAGAAATATGAACTATCGAGGTACGCTCATTATTGTTATTCATATCATAGACTCGATACATGTTGTGCCATATGCTGATGTGCTTATTAAGAGGATGTTTTGATTTTTGAAAAGGCATTATTTGACATAGCTTGCTTTATCCAAGTTTTGTAAAGGGTTATATTTTATTTTTATAAAACAATTGATTCACTAAGTTATGCATTTTATTGCACATATAAATGTCATTATTCTTGGATGCTTATGTCAAAGCTCTTGTTCATATGATTCTTGTAAATGAAGTCTCGACTATGTGCTATCGCATTTTCATATTTCAAAAGAGACCTTATATAGCTTTCTATAAGTTGCATGTTGTATTATACTCTTGATGATTATCTTTAAGCATAGTATATGTTACTTGCTCTAGTGTCTCTATCATTCGATTTTACTATGCTCGTGTGCAAAATATCTTGTTAAGATTTTGCAGAAATTTTTGATATTTCGGAACAAGTTTGATGAACAAGGCAAGGTTAGTAGCCTAAGGGTATTGTCAAGAAGAAGGTAATGATTTTAATGTAACATTTGCACTCATAGCACATTTATAGGTTATTTGTACTTTACTTGCCCATTCTTGTTCTGAGAAAATTTCAAGCTTTACCAAATGGATGTTAAATCCAATTTTCTAAATGGTTCTATTCAAATAGAAATCTACCGGAGATTAAAATTTTTAGACCAAATGATTTGTATAAAAAGGCCTTGTACGGTTGTTACTAGTACCCCGTATATGGTTTGATAGACTTAGATGTTTTTGCAAAATAATTTTACAAAAGGTAAAGTTGATACTACACTTCTTGTTTTGAAAAAGGGCAATGTTGCTTACTTGTACAAATTTATGATATCATTTATGGTGCTACTAATGAAGTTTTGTACAAGATATTTTCTAAGTTGTTGCAAGGTTAATTCAAGATGATCATGATAGGGGAGCTCAATTTCTTCATTGGAATTCAAGTTCAACAATGCCAAGAAGGTGATTATATTCCACACTCAAAAGAAGAAGTGAGGCATTGAAGAAGAAAGAACCATCTCAACCTCTATGACTACCATGTAAAGATTGACAAAGGTTGAGGGAGGCAAATCGGTCGACAATCAAATTCGAGGTATGTTCATTCACTTTTATTACTCCCATAGACTCGACATTCCATATGCCTTACGTCTATATGCTCGAATTCAAAAACTATCCCAACGAATCTCATAAAAGTGTCGTTAAAAGAAATTTTCAAATATTTGAAAGGCACTTTTTCTTAAGACTTGTTGTATCCAAAGTCTTAAAACGTTCTTATTTTCGGGATAACAAGACCGGTGATAATAATTCTTTCAAAATATGGTTCGTCATAATCAAACTAAACATATTGAGATTCGATATTTTTTCTGGGATTGCATGTTTTAACAAAAACTTGAGATGTGTTTAATTCCGTCTCAAGGATAACTCGCGGACTTTTTAATCATACACCGCCGAGTATTTTAATCTATTTCGAGCGTGATTATGACATAATGTATGTTGAATGATGTCTACGTTTGCATTTTGCACGTTTTTAAAACTTAGGGGTGAAAAATTGGATTTTTGGATTAAAATTCGGATTTTCAAAACAGAAGTGAACCAGTGGGCTGCCAGGGCAGGGGTCGACCGGTCGCCCACGTGCTCGATCGGTCGCCCTAGCCCATGACCGGTCACCCACTGCTTAAGTTTGGTTAAAACCATCTCTGTTCTTGTATTTTGGCAGTTTAAGGGTTTTCCTCTCTATTTCGTCCCCTTTGCAAATTTCACACACATTTCACTTCAAATGTGTTTTATTGCATGCATTTCATATCTTGGATGTATTTAGGCTCGATTATCATCATCGTTTCTCATATTTACCGATCGAATGGTAAGAATATTCTCTCCTTTGCTCAATTGGGTTGAACCATTGAGTTTGTACCTTTCTTGTATATTTCTTGATGAAATTTTCATATGATCATGATGAGCTTAGTTGATATGTTGTAATGTATGATGTTGGGTATGATTTGGTGATGAAATTTTTGGCTTGATTCATTTACAAGGGCTCTATACAACTTCTTTTAATTTTTACGCCCACAAAGTGTTCGATGAAATGTCACAATGAAAATTTCAACTTCTACATGACTCTCTTGCTTTCAAAAGTCTTAAATACTTATTGAGATCATGTCGTGACAAACAAAACGAGCTTATGAACTCTTCATGATACATTTCTCCCATTTTTTTTTGGACTTTAAGCCTAAATTGTTCAATGGTTGATAAACCGTTTCTTTGGCGCACTTTGATATAATTGTATGATTTTTTTATCATCCTAACATTCTTTTTGATTATTCCAAAGGGGGAGAAACAGGTTATAAGCTCATTAGCTCATAAAAGCTAAGTTAAGCTATACTAAAGAAAGCTATAAGCTATGGCTTGATAAAGCCATAAGTTGTGCATTATACTTAGTCCAATTGTTGTATGATGGACTTATATACTTGTCTAATGATGTTTTGTTGACAGGGGGAGCTTATAAGCTCTTGAACCTAAGATCAATATGTAAAAGCTAAGCTTTTAGCTTGTGGTTGATTGCTTTTACATTACTCTTGTTGTGCATATTGATAGGGGGAGCTTTTGCTATATATGATTGAATATCTTTACTCCCATCCTTGTGTTTATATTGCGTAGAATGTTGTTGCTCACAATGGATAGTTATTTTTAACCGGTAAAAATGTTTTGTTTTCAAAATCGACCTCGTTAAAATTATTTTGGTTTGTAATCATAAAAAATGGGAAGATTGTTAGATAAATGGTTTTATCATGATTTTGATGATTTTGTTTTTATACCAAAATAATGTTTTTAAAGGTTGTCCAAATACTCCTAAATGATTTAAAATGGTTTTAATATTTTCCGGAGTATTACCTCAAGTTTATTTTCGACAATATTGGACAACACATTTAATGATTTTATGTCAATGGGTTTCACAATCACAAGCAAACTGGCCTTGGTTATAAAGGAAAAGGAAAAAAACCACTTGATTGAGTGTCTTTGAGAGGGACAGAAGAAGAAATTCACCGAGTTCTCAGAAAACTCCAAACAGAAATACTCAGTAAAGAAGAAACAGAGCTACCGAAAGCCCCGAAGTTCTATAAAAGGAACACATATGATGGGAATGGTAGAAAGTACCCAAGCCAAGTGATTGGAATAATGTGAACTATCAAAGAAAGATCTATGGAATATAAGCCTAAATGGCAAAGGCCTAAGACTCGAAAGGTCATTCCAAAGGCAAAAGAGCTATCATCAGCACACATATGCACTCAGACACTATCCTCAAAGATATCACAACTACCCAAACAAAGCAATTGCTAAAATACATACACAGGCATACAGACAAAAGAGACAGATGTATGAACCTAAAACCCCAAGCAATTTGCTAAAATTAATTATGATTATGGCACTATAGATTGCAACCTCTTAGAGTCAAATCATTTGGATATAGGTTGGTTGGATCATCTTACAATACTTACCCCTCAGGACCCAGACAAATATGGGTACCTAAAACCTAATTTCCTTGATTGCAGGTTCAAGGAACAGCTGAGTGCCAAAACACCTGGTACATGGATAGTGGTCATTCCGGACATGACAGGAAACAAGAAAAATCTGTCAAAATTCAAGGAGGTTAGAGGTGCAAAAGTCATATTTGGAGAAAATGAAGCTCCAGGAGAAATAAGAGGCATTGGATCCATCAAGAAAAATGGATTAGAAATTACAGATGCTGCATATATTGAAGGCCTCAATTTCAACTTACTAAGCATAAGTCAACTCTGTGACAAGGGCTATAATGTTGGATTCAATATGGGAGTGTGCCAAATCAAGAACACTGAATCTAATGAAGTAGTGTTGCAAGGATGCAGACAAAAGAACATGTATGTGGTAGATTGGTCAACTGCAACACCAAACACTTGTCTGCTAGCAAAAAGCACAGCAGAAGATGTGGCACAAGAAGCTGAGTCACCTAAACTTCAAAACAATTAACAAGCTTGCAAGGAGCAATCTTGTGGAAGGACTTCCAGACTCAGTATACAAGAATGAAAGTGTATGTGATGCATGCCAGATGGGAAAACAGATCAAATCATCATTCAAAGAAAAGACATGTCCATCTTCAACAAGAATATTGCACCTGCTACATATGGATCTATTTGGTCCAGTTGAACCAGCTAGTATAAGTGGGAAGAAATACACCTTGGTGGTAGTAGATGACTACTCAAGATACACATGGACAATATTCATGTGTAAGAAGAAATAAACTCTGAAGAAACTACCACAGCTGATGAAGAGAATCCAAAATGAGAAGAGTCAAACCATTATCAAAATAAGATCTGACAAAGGAACGGAGTTTGTCAATGGTATAATAACTCAGTATTGTTTTGAAAATGGTATTGGTCATGAATTATCAGCAGCAAGGACTCCACAGCAAAATGGAGTTGCAGAAAGAAGAATAGGACTCTCAAAGAAGCGTGAGACCATGTTAGGTCAAGCAGGGCTGCCTAAAAGATTTTGGGCTGAAGCAATAAACACAACATGCTATACTCAAAATAGATGCATGATAAACAAACAGCTGACCAAGACTCCCTATGAGATTTGGACAGGGAGAAAGCCAAATGTTGCATACTTTAGAATATTTGGATGCAAATGCTTCATACACAACAATGGCAAAGATAATTTAAAGGCTTTTGATGCTAAAGTGATGAAGGTATCTTCTTAGGATACTCAACAAATCAAAGCCTACAGAGTGCTCAACAAGAGGACAATGGTTACGAGAGAATCCATTCATGTGGTGTTTGATGAACCCAATGTAAATGGAGAAGACGTTGAAGAGTCACCGATAAGTCAATCACCAACCATGCGAAGAGTCCCTATGTTGAAGTCAAGCCGGAATTATAAACCCGGATGAAGATGAGATAGTGAGTCTCAAAGACAATGGGAAATATGCAATAAGTGATGATGAGAGAGAGCTGATCAAAATAACACACCGCAAGACGATCAATCCAGCTAACTTACTCCAACGTGATGTAAGATGGCCGAGAGACCATCCACTGAACTAATCATCGGAGATGTAAGAGAAGGTGTAAAAACCAGATCCAACCCAACAAGAAGCTATGTTCACTTGTTTCATCTCACAAATAGAGCCAAAAGATGTGTCACAAGCATTGGATGACACACATTGGATTCAAGCCATGCAAGAAGAGTCAATCAATTTGAAAGAAACAAAGTGTGGGAATTGGTTCAAAGACCTACCCATCAAAATGTTATTGGCACTAAATGGGTGTTCAGAAACAAGATGAATGAGGAAGGTTCTGTGGTAAGAAACAAAGCAAGATTGGTAGCCAAAGGGTATTGTCAAGAAGAAGGAATAGATTTTGATGAAACTTTTGCTCCTGTGGCAAGATTGGAAGCCATAAGGATGTTACTTGCCTATCTTTGCTCACAAGAACTTCACTCAGTATATCAAATGCATGTAAAGAGTGCATTCCTTAATGGGTTATTGGAGGAAGAAGTATATGTTGAACAACCTCCGGGATTTGAGCGGAAGACTCTTGGAGATAAAGTATACAAACTCAAGAAAGCTTTATATGGATTGAAACAGTACCAAGAGCATGGTATGATACATTATCACAATTCCCGATTGAGAACAGATTTACAAAAGGCAAAGTGGATAGAACACTCTTCGAATTCAAGATGGGAAGAGTATAACGCTTGTTCAAATATATGTGGATGACATCATCTTTGGATCCACAAACAAAGAGTCAGTGTGTGATAAATTCTCAAATCTTATGCAAAGCAAATTTGAAATGAGCATGATGGGAGAGTGACATTCTTCCTTGGACTCCAGTAAAACAAATGAAGGATGGAACCTTCATAAGTCGGACAAAATACACCGTGAGATTTAATGAAGAAATTTGGCATGGAAGAGAAGTCTTCAGAAAATACCAATGAATACATCAATCAAAATGGATATGGATGCGGATGGAAAGCCTCATGGATCAAACAAGATACAAAGCACTTATCGGATCATTGCTCTATCTCACAAAGAAGCGGCGGACATCACCTTTGTTGTAGGTGTATGTGCAAGATTTCAATATGCTCCAAAAGAAAGCCACATGATCAGCAAAAAAAGAATCTTGAGATATTTGAAAGAAAGCCAAGAAGTTGGCTTATGGTATCCTAAGGAATGTGGATTCAAGCTAATTGGTTACTCGCACTGACTATGCCGGATGTAGAGTTGACAGAAGAGTGCCTCGTACATGTCAAATGCTTGAAATAGGCTAATTCTGGTTTAGCAAGAAGCAAAATTAAATAGCTACCTCCACAAATACCAAGCAGATACATAGTCATGAACAAGAATTGTTTGCCCAAGTCTTATGGATGAGACAAAGAAAAGAGACTATGAAGTTGAAGAAAAAGAAATTACAATTATGTGTGATAACACAAGTGCAATTGCAATCACTCAAAATCCTGTGTTGCACTCAAGAACAAAGCACATTGATGTCAGATATCACTTCATAAGAGATCATGTTGAAAATAAGGACATCAACTTGGAATATATCTCAACTGATAAGCAGTTAGCTGATATATTCACAAAGCCATTATGTGAATCAAGATTTGAAGAACTCAAGCATGAATTAGGGTTAATTGAGCTGAGTTGACACTCAGAAGAGTCAAAGAAAAAAGGTGAAACACGAATAGATGAAAAAGGGTTGAACTCTTGAATCAGATAAGTAAATCAGCCGTATCGGAGAATCAGCTGCGTCAAGTTAACTGACAGCTGAGTACCTATGTGCAAAGAGAGAAGAGTTAAATCAGCTAAGGAATAAGCTGAGTCATTTAAGAGCAAAGTGACAAAAAACGCAGTTGTTTTTACCAAGCGGGAATGTTTTTAAGAATGATGTCAGCAGAATTATGACGTGTACAGTCAAAAGCTGCATACCAAGCTTATGATTGGATATAAATGCTGCCGCATTAAATGTGGGAAATTAAATGTTAATCGGCGTGCAAAATCTAAGCCGTTGATCTTGATCAAATTTCAAAAACCACCCGCACGTCCTTTCATAACCCATACATATACCGTTTCGCCCAACTTTCTCTCACTTTACCAAAACTGTTCATCTCTCTCGAAAGCCAAGAAAGAAATTTTCTCTCAAACCCTACAAATCTTCAAAGTTCACTTTCAAAGTTTCATTCGGTAAAACATCGAAAATGACATCTACTCACGATTTTGTCAAATTGGGAAAGCAAATCCACACTGGGTCTCATCTCTTGTGGATTTCGACGGATGATCAAACAAGGGTCCGAGGACACCCTTGTGAAGAAGATAGCGAGAAGCTGGAAAAGTCCGGGACTAAAACCATTTTTGACGATGGAGTTTCCGATGACCTACGTGGAAGAGGTCGCACGTTCTACGTGAATGCCAAGTTCAAAATGAGGGCATCAAGTCCTCCTGTTCACGGAAAAGAGTTCACCATCACTGCCAGGATCCGGAACACCGCTCGCTTCTTGGGCGGAAGGAGTGTCGAGAGATTTATGAAGTCGATGTTAACCTAGTGTTGCTTGGAAGAAGTAGCCAAACCCGACTATGCCGCGAAGGTTGTCTACACACCGGTGAGAAGAAGTCTTGAAGGAAGACTACCACAAGTCGGATATTGATGCCAAGCGTTGATACCAAATTTGGAAGCTTTAATCACCGTCAAAACTAAGTCGATCGTGATGGCCGCGATCATAGAAGAAAAAGAAGGTGAATCAATGAGTTTGTATACAATGACTCGCCAAAATATTGGGAATAAATCCATCAAGAAGGATGGTTCATTTGGATGATCCTGGGTACGGCCTGGTGATTGGCGGATGATGGAAGTGAAAGAAGTCCTCTTCGACACGGAAAGGCGTTCCATGTCAATAAGAAAATGTTCCGGTCTAACCTTTCCTGAGCACATAAGCGAGCATATGCCAAGAGAGCGATACGAGTGAGGGGGAATCACCGACCAAGAAAAACAGTTGTCTCTTCCTCTCCCCCAGGAAGAAGGTTGCCCCTGCAGCTACAAAGAAGATTGCGCCCCAAAGAAAGAAAAAAAAACAAAAGATGCACCCGCTCTGCACCGAGTTACTCCGCCCGCAGCTACAAAGAAGATCGTTGCCCCCTAAGAAAGAAAGAAAGAAAAAGAAAACAAAAGATGCACTCCGCCTCTGCACTGAGAGTTACCCGCCCCTCGCAGCCTACAAAGAAGACATCATGCCCCTGCAAAGAAAGAAAAAGAAAACAAAAGATGCACCTGCCCCTGCAGCCGAGTCACCTGCCCCTACAGCCGTAGCGGAGAAGGAGCCTCAAATACCTTCTCCGGTTATCAAGAAAAGGAGGACTGATAAGCCAAGACGGCCAGCTCCTCGAGAAAAGATAATCGCACCGCCCTCGCCCCCAGACTCGGAAGAAACCGTATCCGAGCCAAAAATCCCTCCGGTAAGGACTAAAAGAAGAATCTTCAAGCGTTCCCGAGCTTGAGAAACCTACTTGAGTCACCACTCACCAAACAGATACTGAGATCGCTGGAAAGTAGAGTCACCGTAATTGTAGATGAAATGCAGCCATGTCTGCTGGCCGATCAGAGAGGCAAATCAAGACACAGCTGTCATCAGAACAACTGAGACACAAGAAGCATCTCAGAAAGCAAACTCTCCTGGTGATAGGATTGTATCCCCTCCTTCAACAGACGCTGCTGAGGGTGTGGAGCACCAAAGTTTGCTACCTTCAATCCCTGAGAACGAGGGATAGCAGGGAGAAGATGACAAAGATGATGATGATTTAATGATCCTATCCCCACCATATCCAGACATCCAAAATCATCTGCGATAGTGGAAGAAGTGGAAGCTGAGCCGATCTAGGAAAAGTTCCAAAGACCGGAATTTATTGAAGAAGAAGACGAACTATTGAACTTTCTTGTATTGACCACTGTGGTCCAAGCACTGGATGAAGAAAACTGCACAAATATCTTGCAGATCTTCAAAGACAAGGAGAAGCGAGATCGGCGAGGAAGTCAAGCTCGTGAAAAGGCCGATATCTGTCCTTTCGGAACCACCGATCATACACATCCTCATCTTGACATTCTCTCTGGGAGTAGTGAGGATCTGGACCTTGCTGCTACTATAGAAGAATTGGAGATGCAGCAAGCCATGCGGGAATCTAGGATCCTACATGAGCAACGGTTATTGGAAGGACTGAAGTCTTCCACATCGCAATCGAGATTGATCGATGGGAGTGGTGCAACATATTGCTACGCAGTTGTTGCCGCCACCACTTCCCCGCTCACTCGTAAGAAGGTGTTAAGGGAACTGGCGATGAAACTGGGATTGTGGGGACCCCAGTCGAGCCTACCCCTAATGAAGGTGTCTCACCACCGCCCCAACGGCCGAATACTCAAAGGAACAATGGGAGTCTAGAGACGAGTGACCCAAATCCAAGTCACTCACCGGTGGTGTGCACCGAGGGGGAAACTCCCTCCACTGCAGCTAGGTCGGAGGTTGCTGCAGATGACTCCACAACAAATCTTGGAGGCGAAGTGGAGAAGGAACAACAAATGGATACATAGCAAGTTGTCACTGACGAGGCTCGAGATAGTTAAGATCGTCTTAGTTTAGCTGAAGTGCCAACGCATCGCAGCCAATGACGCCGCTAATGCAATCGAGGCACGGAAGAATCGCCCCCGGGAGTTAACACTGGCAATGAAAGTGCAATCCATGGAGTTGAGACTCCGGTGGATGCCACCTCGAAGACCCCAAGATCGGCCGACACATCCGAAGGGGGATCGACGACCAAAACCCCTTGCGCTTGAGACTGCAGGGAGGTAATGAAGGCCGACGGGAGGTTGAGACTTCTCGGGGTAAAGAGACGGAAGCACGAACATCCCTCCTACTATCATTGATCCATCCTGAAAGGAGATAAGTGCTCTTCACGATTCCCAAGAAAATCCCGATGTAACCTTTCTCGGGATCCGAAGGTGAAGACGGTCGAGTCATCCTCTATTGCTCATCCAAAAGACTCACCAGAGGATGTTCTCCCAAGACGAGTAAGTCGACCTTAAGCTACTCGCCAAACCTTTAATTTTGATGATGAGCCACCCATGCAAATCTCATCATCATCCGATGACGCTCGATATGGCCGAGACCGATCAACTCATATGGGAAAATCACCGAGACCGACGAAGTTGTTAAGACAAAGGCTCGCAAAGTGGGTCAACTCCACAACAGGACCACACGGTGAAACAGAGTCAATCGCGCAGCTCCCAAGCCGCAGCAGATCGACTCCACCAGGAACTTCACGAGCACAAATTTTCATTGAAGCGATTCCGTTGCCCGTGATGATCCGCTTGAAGAATTGTTTCCTTCTCTCCGGAAGTACTGACCTTCCCGAAGAATCACCGAGATCAAGAACGTTTCCATAAACTCCGATCCCGTTATTCCAACAGACACCATCGTCCCAAATGGACTTTGACTTTGATCTTTGCTTGGCCGCCAAATGAGACAATGACAACCGAGGTTCGAGAGGTTTTCAAGGCCATATTTGCAGAGATAGAGAAGATGGAGAGGCACCAGCCTCACCGGACATGAGTCGATAATGACGCAAATCTTACCGTCGATCTGCGAGGAATAATTGTCGGGATCCGGGAATGGTGGCAACAACAAAGAAACAATGCGTGTAGAATAAGCTCGATATTTCAGACATTGTTCAATAAATTGCTAGTCCGCGGTGAGAATGCTGATATGAAGACAAGAATGCAAGAGAACATCGATCGAATGCATGAATCTCACAACACAGAGATGCAGCTGCTGCATGAATTTAATAAGAAAGAGCTCATGCTCGTAGAGGAGAACATGGAGAGGAAATTCAACCTCCTCATGGCTGAAATGAAGCTGGTAACAGCTGAATCCAACGCCACCCGCTCCGAATTCCGTGTAGCATACTCCACAACAGATTCGAAGCATAACTCAGCTATCAGCCTCTTAGACTTCATGATTGCTAGCTTGTTTCCAGGGGTTCCTCTCTCCTTTGATGATGCCAAAAAGGGGGAAGAGGAATACCTAAAGGCGTTGAAAGGATCTGAAGCTCGAGAAGAAGACGCCACTTGTGAAGGAGAAGACATCTGAGGAACTAAGAAGAGAGAAGAAGGGAAAATATGTTTAGGGGAAAGGTTCGAAAGGTTCGAATTGAAAGAATCTGAAGCTGAGAAGAAGGACGCAACTGTGAAGGAGAAGACATCTGAGAAACTAAGAAGAGAGAAGAAGGGAAAATCTGTTGAGGGGAAAGGTTCGAAAGGTTCGAAAGATATGACCTTGATGATTGCTAAAACCCCCCAACAAGGACTTGTCACAGCTGATATCATCAGCAAACTTCCCGTAACTCTGCTGCTCCAACATCCTGCAGTACCCATGGCTGAAAAGAGAAAGATAGTTGAAGCTGGGATGAAGGAGGTGGAAGGAAATTTGGATGCCCGAGTTATGGATATACTAAAACAACATGGAGGCATTCCAACAGACAGAGACACCTATGCCATTTCAGACGTCGGAACCGATCCAAGATCTATTGATGAATTCAAGACGCTCGCATCCGAGGGTTACTTCACAAACATGTCCATGGCTCAAGCCTGGATTTGTATTGGGAAAAAAAGCCTCAAGCTATGTGAAGAAGGCTGACGAAGCGGACCATCGGCGATCACTCTCTGGTCACTCTGCTAGTCACTCAGTGGGAAAAAGAAGGCCCCAAGATAAATACACGCCCGAGGCGGAGGAAGAAGCGTGGTGGAGGAAGAGGTTTCGAGACCTAGTCCTCTGCCCAAAAACATTGAATATATAGATCCAGGCAAGAAAAGAGGGATCTATTGGGCTGGATTCGATGAAGTAGCCAACCTACAAGTGGCCAAGAACAATGCTGAGTATGTGAAGAGGATCGAGGAAGAAAATAGAAGACAAACTCACCAAGGGGAAGAAAGGCAAGAAAGAAAAAGAAGAGATGAAGCCGCCAGAAAACATATGAGAAAAAGAAAGCAAGAAGAAAGAAAGAAGAAGAATAGATCAGAAGAAGACAGAGCTGAAGAAGAGGAAACAAGGAGGCAGCGAAGGAGATGAAGTGTTGTTGTCCACCCCTTCATGTATTTTACTATGTAAATACATCTTTATGTAAGTCTTCTGTAGATCGAATAAAATTGTATAACTTCTATACTTGTGTAGATATAGAATAGCATGGTTACATTAAGTTACTTTAAGCTCGATACACTCAGAAACAAATGTGTAAAATACAAGAATGTTATGATCAATAAAAGATTGATTCTACGCATACATTCTGTGATTCTACATTATCTGTACATATCTTTGTTGTTTAATTATTGTATGAATGTTTTAAGTTTTGGCATCATCAAAAAGGGGGAAATTGTTGGGAAATTAATTTTTAGATTTTGATGAATGCCATATAAAACTTAGAATAGAAAGTTGGCACCCCATTTTTGTTGTAAATTGCATTGTAATAGATAGGGTGGTCGAAATGAGTTAAGTCGGCTATGCCTCGAACATGCAAGAAGACAAACCGGAGACTAAAAGGAAGACTCTGTTGTGAGGCGGTGAGTGTGGCAAGAAGAGAAGACATGAACTCGACTGAAGGTGCAGCTGAGTGAAGTGTCAGTCAAGTCAACTCAAGATAGCCAAGTCTCAAGATGAAGTGACGGATGAGTCATCCATGATTGGAAGTCGACTCAAGTCACCTGGGGAAGTCAAGTAAATGCGATCAAGTCGAGACAATCGAAAGAGGTTCGTTACGTAAGTCAAGAGAATTACTTAAACAAGTAATACTTCCATACTTGCCTTTCTTAAAGTGCTCATCCCGAAAGCGTGCAAAAGAAATAAACCAATGGGAAACACTCGCACTGTGTCGAACTCGGAAAAGTCAAGAATCGTTCATACGAGGAAATGTCAATTCCAAGAATCGCAACAAGACAAGCCAACGACCACAAGTGTCTTTTGAAAATTAACCTATCTCTTCAACGGGCAAATTTTCAAAAGAACACTATAAAAGGCTGAGGAATCACTTTGAGAAAAGGAAACCTTGACAATCAGAAAACAAATACGAGCAAGAAAAGCAATATCTGTAACCTGAACTATTCTCAAATCATTCAAGTTCAATCCTCAAGCCTACATTACAAAGGAAATCAATCCAACACTTACCTGTGAAGGAAAGACGACTTCAATCGATTGAAGAGGAAACATTTGAAGAATCGAGGGGTCTACATTCCAAGGAGGATTGTAGAAAGGTTCAAGGTCGAACCAATTTCAAGTTTTGGAGGGCTTCGTGATCAAATCCAAGAACCTTAAGCATGTGGGCTGTAGTAGCAAGGCACGCCTGCGTGAAGAAGTTGAGTCGCACGAGAAGCCGGTTTGTGACCAAGGCATCTCCGGGATCGAGTTCCAAAGGATCAAGTCACCGTGTGATCAAGACTTGCATCCGGGTGATTACCACTTTGTAAACTGATCAATACTTAGTGGATTTCTCCAGGAGTTGGAGAAGAGAGGATTAGAAGAATTACCCCATCTTCGAACCTCTATAAAAATTTATTGTGTCATTTACATTTCAAAGACTTTAATTTCTCGCACATTATTTCAATATTTGCTTTGATAAATTTGCTGTCCAATTGATAATCAAAAAGGTGCTAAAACCAAGTATTAAAACAATCTTAAACCAAATTCAAGGGTGTTAAGTCTTCCAAATAAAACATATCACACCAAGTTAAGTTCTAGTCAAAACAATTTGAGTTATTCTATCAACAAATTCGAGTCAGTGAGTTGAGTGGCTAACTCTGCTGATTAACTAACTTAGCTATCCATCTAGTACTCAGCTGTGAAGTATTAACTCTGAACGTTTTAAAAGGACTAAATCGAAAAGTTGGTAAGGTTTATTCAACCCCCCTTCTAAACCTTACACTCACACCCCTTGGGACCTACACTAGTAAATCCGATAGCATTTCACTAAGGAAGGTTCAAAGCCACAAGCTACCTCACCCGATGCAATAGCTTTCCGTTTGAACTCTCTTAGTGTCTGCATACTTATATGCATTTTTTTTCATTCATGTGGGGGATTGTTGGAATTAATTGTAATAAATTGGGTTTTGACCCGATTTTGACCAATTATTTAAGTGGGTTCATTTAATCGAATTATGAAATAAATGAGATAAACGTCATCTACGCCGCGGGTAGATGAGTTTAGTATTTTGGATTTCTCAAAACCAATGTCGGGTGAATGAGAAATAAATGCATAAAGTTGGCCACTTAAAATGCTTTTATATATGGAATATAAAAGGGTGAGAATATGTAAAGCCATATCCCACATATGAAACATATTAAATGTTTGACTGGTTAATAAAGAGCTTCACCACTAATAAGGAGTAATCAAGTGGAACTCCTTATGGTACACCTTAGTGGAACAAGTCAATTTTGACTAGCCTTTGGCTAGCTCAAAAGGCACCGAGGACAGTGCGGAGCACCGTCCGAGCCGGAGCCGGAGCTGGAGCCGAACCCGGGCCCAGGCCCATGCACATCGCACATAGTCGCATTGGGCGCTTTAGAGGCGCACTTTGCACTTCGCATGTACGCATCGTCACGAGGAGCTTTGAGAAGCCTTAAAGTTTTGGAAAATCGAACTAGGGTTCAGTCCAGTGGCTCGGTGATGTGGCGCACCGTGACTGGACACGACTGTCCAGTGTGAAGGGGTGTATGCTAATAGGTGTGTTCCTTCAGGCAGATGGGATCAAAACCATCAGATCGTAGCTGTTAACCACAGGGCGCGATCTGACGGTCAAGACTGATCCGGACCAGGGGTTGCACCCAGTCTGAAGAGGCACCAGGAGCTCTATATAAACTAGCCCCCAGAATCATTTCATCACATTAGATTCAAATTTCTTACTTCATTTTTCTGCATAACTTTGTCAAGAGAGTTCAAAAAATATTAGCGTTCGATGTACTTGCGATTTGTAGTGCAACTATCGCAAGTAGATTGTCGTTGTATCTTGGGAGACAATTGCCATATTTCGTAAGCACTGTGAGCGGGGCAATCTCGTCTTTAAGGGAAAGAGTCCAACTCTTGCCTCGACATTTAAATTTATACCGTTACTCTGCTCGATTGTTTTCTAGCCATTCGGTATACACCATCCATATTTTTTCCAACAGTTGTATTTATGAGCATTTTTAACAATATATCTCGTTAATTAGCTCCATTGTCAAAAATTTCATACCTCTATATATGCTCAAAAATTTCTTTTCTCGGAATCCATTTAAACATGGGTGGTCAGATTTGCACGATCTCGTACAGTCTATAATGGGTTGCGAAGAAGGCATTCAATAAAAAAAGCTGTTAGCTTGAATACAAAAGCTAAAATATTTTTCCCCCTCTTTTTCTACTACTAATAAGGCGTATGTACGTTGCACGCACTACAAGAAAACAAGGGAATTTCAACAAAAAAAATCCGTTGGTATTTGGCCAATTTTCATTGGAATTATCGATCCGAACAGAAATTCCAATGGAAAAGCACCGTTGGTATAATGGTCATTGGAATGACAAAATTCTAATGAAAATTCCAATGTAAAAAATATTCCAACAATACCAAATGGTTTTGGTTATTGTTGGACTTTCTGTTGGAATTTTTCAATGGTATGCTGTAGCATTGGAATTTCCATTGGAATTTTGAAAATCCCAATAGTTTTTTATTCCATTGGAATTATTTCGTTGAAATTTGATTGTTTTCTTGTAGTCACGTGACGACATGATTTATTTAATATAATTTGCTTTAACATAAATGCATAAAGATGTGGCGTAATAAAATTGTATCATTTCCTAAGCATGAAACTAAAATTTGTAAGGCCCTTTAAACTTTATGATTAAAAAATAACATGAAGAAAATAAGAATTGCAAAAGAATTAAAACGAAGTTGGTTGAAGAAAAAAGGATTTCGTAGTTGACAATTCAGTCACAAAGTATTGATCCTCTTTGAGCTTACTTTCAACCATCCTTCGTAAACAAATTTGTTTCTTGAACTGCTAACATAGAGATCAAAATATTAATTAATCTATCAACATGCTCATTTTTACCAGCTAATATTGCTCGAATTGTTAGTCCATGAGCTGAAAGGACATTTTTATTCAAATTTGGGAAATAGCTCTTATAAATCGTATGAATTGTTCTTGATCGTCATACTCAATAATCATATGTTTCGAAATTTTGATGTTACCTTAAGTATCAAATGATTCCCATTGGTGCTTTATCCTATAAACTTTATTATGGTTTATAAATAGCTCTGCACCCCTACTTTAATTAGACATATTGCACATACTTGATTCATTTGCATCTATTGGTATTTTGGACCAAGAATGTGTTGTTCTCCCCCTATTTGTCATTATTGCAACGTCATGCTTTCATGATGCCTCTCTCAATAAACATCTGCCACTATAACATAAATTTTTATATTTTCTTATAAATATGTCATATATGTATCATGAAGCCGTGCACGTTAGAGGCGCTCAAATCGAAATTGCATGTTGTTTGGAGAATCCAATATGCTTGACAATTGGTACCACTATATATAAGTAAGGATTATTTTAGTTTACAATTTAATGATATAGCTGACCGTAATCGTGCTTTCGTTAATGCTTCATGGAATTTGAATCAGGGTACAATTCACATCATTAATTGGATCTTGGATTTCAATTCTTATAAAATTAATACTTCTATGGCACAAGTTTGGGTTCGGATTTATGAACTAAGCATTGAGTATTGGCATCCCTTTTGATTACGAAGATTACAAGCACGATAGGTACTCCGATCCATATTGATGGTCGTTTGTTGTTCGGGGAGGTGGGACATTTTGTTCGAGTGTTAGTTGAACTTGATTTGAGTAAATCTCTTCAGGAATTAATTATGGTTGAAACGGTGGGACATTGCTCTGTTGTTTCAATAAGTTATGAGAATTTGCCGGATTTTTGCGTTAATTGTCGAATTGTTGGGCATCGTATTACAAATTATCGCCATCAAGATGCGACAAAAAAGTTGTCATTGTTCAAACTGATAAGAGCCCGGTTCGTGGACGATCGACCATTAGAACGGGGAATCATGGTAGGATTCCGGCTAACAAGGGTAAGGAAGTAGTTTAGGAAACTTGGGTCCAAGTTAAGCCCCGGAAAGCCCGTTCTACTGAGAGGAGTATTGGCCCTAAGGAGGGTGGACCATCCACTTTAGGTATTCAAACACGAAATTCATTTAATGTATTGCAAGGAATGGACTATAATTGTTTGGTGAATTTTACATTTATTTTTTATTTTTTCTTATTTTGTGTGTTTTACTTATGATTAATCTCCGTTTCACCGTACTGTCCCGAACCGTCCCGTTAGAACCGAATCTCCGTACCGAAATTTTGGTACGGTTCAATACGAAGATTTTTTTTCTACGGTTCGGTTCTGGAGTTTGATTTTCAAAATCTCCGAACTTTAGGACAGTTATGGAGATTTATGAATCTCCAAACCGTCTCGTACTGTACACACCCCTAATTCCTAATCATAAAATTAAGCAGCCATGGAAATGAGAGTTTTAGATAATCATAACAAAATTCCACTGCATAACCAATTGAAGGAAACTATCTGATTGGTTAGGACAATAAGGAAACTATCTGATTGGTTAGGACAATGAAAGACGACAGAGAACATTTTAGCGCGTCTAATATTTTTTTTAGTAGAAACATCTACCAATTCTAATGAACCATTTCACGGAGCATTGCAGTTTGTCTCTCTCCATCATTAACTTGATTAAATACCAAATGAACCGTTCCAATTATTTTTAAAAGAATCGTTTCAGTTTTAGTTATACAAAAAAAATGCCATAAAAATGGAAAGAATCAGGGACATTTAGTCGAATCAATTTTTAGCAGAAACATTCATGCATTTAAAATAAAATAATAATAATAATAATAATAATAATAATAATAAAATAAATAAATAAAATAAACTAAAAAAATAAAAAAAATAAAAGAAAATACAATAAATACAAATATAAATAAAATAAATATTCATGCATTTATAATAAACATAGATAATAAATATTCGTGACATCAAAACTGATTAGGAAGTTTATTATTATAGTCTTGTCGATTTCTGCTCTCATTATTAAAAGGCAGATACTTTGTTTCAGTTTTCCTAGCATCTGATTTACTGTTGGATCGTATTACTACCTTCGTTATTAAGCTTATTAGTTTTCTTAGAGGTATATATAATGCTTCGATGCTTAAAAGTGTAATTTTATTTGTTGTCTGATCAAGTTCTTTTGAAAATATTTTGACTTTTTAAAATTGTTTCATGGTATAAATTGCTGCATTTTCCTATTCGCCATTAATTAGATGTGATATTAACTGATTATCATTTAGGTTTTTCATCGTCAACTCCACTTAATAAATTTTTATTCCTCACTTTTTCAGGGGTTCACATGTATTAGAAATTTTAAGCACACAAAACAGAAATTCATATTTTGGATACCCTACTTTTGAAGGATTACAATGATTCCAGCTTAATTACACAACTCTAAAAATTGTTCAGCTATGTTATAATCTCCATATCATTACAATGCCCTCTTTATACTGAAATTGTTCGAATTTTGTCATTAGCTAATTGCATGGACTTGTGTAATGGTTTTCAGTAGACACATCTAATCAAATATCCAGTACTTCCTTCCGTTTGTGTTTGTAGGCACTTTGGCCAACCGTCTCATTCTTAACACTTCTCTTATCAGAGTCTTGTTCCTCAACAACTTCTTGACTTGTGGTCGTTCGTTTGTTTTTGGGGTTGAAGGTTCGTTTGGGATAGTAAACACATGTTATGAGGTGTCTCCGCACTTTGATGTTGTTGGGTAAAATTTATAAAGGTTTTTGTTTCAAAGAAAAATGGCTGGTGTTTGAAGTGTATGACTAAGTCGAGGCCTGAATTATATTCAGTCTCCGCAAGATGAAAGACGCCCCATATACAAAGTGCTTATGGTTCCGGCGTTCGTCTCTAAGATACAACAACTTTTACTGTTCCGGTTTAGCAGCACTAGCAAAAACCGAAACTACAGCCAACAACAGGTGTTTGAACTTTCAAGCTTTTGAAGGAGGGAAGTCCATATGCGGGAATGCAATGACCGTTTTATTAATCTGATTATTTTCGTGTGTCATTTCAATCTGCAGGGGTCGAGTTTTATAGGCATCAGGTGCCTCGTATGGAAAGAACACGTCTTTTGGCTCGAAAAGACAGATTTTCAACGAGCAATGCATGCATCCGAACTTCGCATCGACGCACGGCGCAAGCACAGCACGGCCGCGGGCCAGCCCGCTTGATTCGAACAGGTCCGACTGATGCATGACCCGATGCACGGGCCATGCATCCGCCCGTGCTCGGGTGCGAACACTTCCGAGTTGAAAAATCCGTTAATTAATTCAAAAATTAATTAAGCAATTATTTTAAAGGTTTTTGGTCCAAAAAGAATAAGTTCCTTGAACCCAAGCCCAGGCCCACGGCCCGTGACCCAGACCCAGGCGGGCTGAGCCGAGCTGAGCCGAGCCGTCTGTGTGCTTTGAACCAAACCCACAAGCATGTAGGTCCTCACCCCTTTAAAAACTTGGGTGCCCCCAAGGGCCCAAACCCATAAGTCCAACTTGGGATAAATATAGTGTGCAAACTTTGCCTCTTTATCCTATGTGGGATTGAGCATTTCTTCTTCCCCACATTTTCTATTTTCCGTACCATTTACTTATATTAAGTGGCTAATTTCTAGCATTAATTTCTCATTCACCCGGAATTGGGTTTGAGAAATTCCAAATGATATTCTCATCTACTCTCTTAGTAGAATTTTTACAAATAATTTAATTCCATTTTTCACCAATGGAAACCACTTAATTATTTGGTCAAAATCGGGTCAACATCCATTTTACCAAACATAATTCCAACAATCCCCCACATGAATGAAATTAACGCATACGTGTATGTAGATTCACTTGAAAGTCTCGACGCATCGTTATTGCATCAGCATAGGTAGCTTTTGGCTTTGAACCTTCCTTAGTAAAATAATATCAGATTTACTAGCTGCTTAGTGACACGATGTCTTGAACTACTGTTGGGAAATTTATTTTATAGATTTTGATGAATGCCATGTAAAACTTAAACTAGAAAGTTGGCACCCTATTTTCCTTGTAATTTTCATTGTAATAGATAGGGCTGGAAAAGCTGAGTCAAGTCAGCTATACCTGGAAATACAAGAAGTCAACTGAAGACTGAAGTGAAGACTACGTTGTGGAACAGCTGAGTATGGCCAAGAACGGAGATCAAGAACTTGACTGAAGATGTATCAGCTGAGGAGCAGCTGTGTGAAGTGTTAGTCAAAGTCATCTCAAGAAGTCAAGTCATAAGTTGAAAGTGACAGATGAGTCTTCAAATGATTGGAGCAGACTCAAGTCACCTGGGAAATAGGCAAAACCAAGAGAGTTAATCAAATGAATCCGTTGCCGAAGTCAAGAACATTACTTAAATAAGTAATACTTCCATGTCAGGTCTTAAAGTGCTTCTCCCAGAAGCGTGCAAAAGGAATAAACCAATGGGAAGCACTGCACCTCGTGTCAGAACCTGAAAAGCTGCACATTCATTTAATACGAGGAAAGGTCTACATCTTAAGATTGAAGACCAAGAAAAGACAAGCCAACGAACACAAGTGTCTTTTGAAAATCAGCCTATCTCTTAAACGGGAAGATTTTTGAAAGTTCACTATAAAAGGCTGAGGAAACTCATTGAGAAAAGGTTACCTGAACTTTAAGCTGTAAACCTGCAAACATTCTCAAAGATATTCAAGTAAATCCTCAAGCCTGAAACTCGAAGAAAATCAATCCAACACAAAGTTGTAAGGAAAGACAACTTCAAACTGTTGAAGAGGAAACTTTTGAAGAATCAAAAGGGGTCTACTTTCCAAGGAGGATTGTAGGAAGGTTCAAGGTCGAACCAAGATCAAGTTATTGGAGGGCTTCGTGATCAAATCTAAGAGCTTGAGAAAGTGAGTTTGAATGAGCAAGGCAAGCAACCGCCCGTGAAGAAGCTTTAGTCTGACGGAAGACAAATGTGTGATCAAGGTTGTCTCTGGACGTCACCATTTTGTAAACGATCATTATTAGTGGATTCCTCCAGAGTTGGAGAAGAGAGGATTAGAAGAATTACCCCATCTTCGAACCTCTATAAAAATCAATCTGTGTCATTTATTTTTCAAAGACATTTATATTTCGCATATCTACATTATATCTCACGATAAGCTTATTTGCTATCCAAACGATTAATAACCAAATGCTAAAATCAAGTGTTAAAACAAGTTTAAAACAAATCAAAGGGTGTTAAGTCTTCCACGATAAAACCAACACAACAAGTTAAGTTTCGGGTTAAACAAGTGAGTTATTCTATCAACACTCTATCGAGTCCGTTGAGTGGCTAACTCTATTTGAATAACCAACTTAGTTGTCCCTCAAGGACTTAGATGTTTGTATTAACTCTCGTAATTTCTTTAAAAGGACTAAATCAAAAATTTGGTAAGGTTTATTCAACCCCCTTCTAAACCTTACTCACACCTCTTGGGACCTACAACTACTCAACCATTTGTGTAAACCGAGACAACAGTACTTACATAATAACAACTCTAACACTTGTTGTTCTCACGTTGTGTCCATTTCGGCCCTGGACCATATCTTAGATTCATAAGTGTTTCTTTGAAGCGGCCATTACTTCTCACTTATATAGGTGATCTCCTATTGAAGAGTATCCTGCCATACTCCACATCTCGATATAGGAATCATTAAAAGTCTTAAACTTAACCTCACCATATTCAGCATGCTTTCATTCACTTGGATGTATCGAGAATGAGCTAACATATTTTCTAAGTGTTCAACTGAACATTCATAACTTAGTTGTCCTATTGAACCAAGGTCTTGGGATCTCCAATTCAAAAGGTTGGATTACCACTATCAGCATTCTTTAAGTTGTGGATTTTAAACCCATTCCCCTTAACAGTTTATACAATTGATCTCGATTTATGCCTTTTGTAAGCGGATCCGCAAGGTTTTCCTTTGACTTCACATAGTCAACCAAAATAACCCCATTCAAAATCAACTATCTAATGGTATTGTATCTTCGACGTATATGTCTAGGCTTACCATTATACATACTTCTTTGTGCCCTTCCAATTGTTGATTGACTATCACAGTGTATCATCACAGCAGACACAGGCTTATTCCAATAAGGAATATCCTCTAAGAAGTTTTTAAGCCATTTTGCTTCTTCTCCAGCTTTATCTAAAGCAATAAACTCGGATTCCATAGTGGATCGAGCTATGCACGTTTGCTTAGAAGACTTCCACGACACCGCTCATCCACCTATTGTGAAAACATATTCACTCGTGGACTTGGAGTCTTTTGTGTCTGATATCTAATTGGCATCACAGTATCCTTCTAATACTGCTGGATATCTCGTATAAAGTATTCCATAGTTCATGGTATACTTTAATTATCTAAGTACCCTTGTCACGGCTTTCCAGTGATCCGTACTCGGGTTACTTGTGAACCTACTTAGTTTACTCACTGAATATGCAATGTCTGGACGTGTACAATTCGTTAAGTACATCAGACTGCCAATTACCCTTGCATATTCCATATGAGAAACAGGTTCGCCTCTATTCTTGGCCAAGTATAGACTTAAATCTACAGGTGTCTTAGCCAGAGGACTATCAAAAGCATTGAACTTTCTAAGTATGCTTTCGACATAATGGGAATGTGACAAGACAATTCCATCTAAAGTTCTAGAGATTTTAATCCCTAATATAACATCAGATACTCCCATATCTTTCATGTCAGAGTTCTTCTTTAGCATGTTCTTAGTATTCATAATTAAATTATGACTACTCCCCATAATCAATATATCATCCAAATAAAGGCATATTATGACGTAATCATTTGTAGTACCTTTAATGTAGACACACTTGTCACATTCATTGATCTTAAAACCGTTTGACTTCATAGTCGAGTCAAACTTTTCATGCCATTGCTTAGGTGCTTGTTTTAGTCCATAAAGTGACTTAACAAGTTTACACACCTTTCGCTCTTGATCGGGTGCAACGTACCCCTCGGGTTGTTCCATATAAATCTCCTCCTCAAGCTCACCATTCAAGAAGGCAGTCTTAACATCCATTTGATGTATCTCAAGGTTATGCAAAGCTGCAATAGCAATGAGAACACGAATGGACGTAATCCTCATAACAGGAGAATATGTATCGAAGAAGTCATATCCCTCCTTTTGTCTAAACCCTTTAGCTACCAAACGAGTTTTATACTTGTCAATAGATCCATCTGCTTCATACTTCTTTTTAAGGATCCACTTGCATCCCAAAGGTTTGCAACCCGGTGGGAGATCAACTAACTCCCAAGTGTGATTTTGCATGATGGAATCTATCTCATTATTGATAGCTTCTTTCCAGAGAGGAGCTTCTGGACTAGACAATGCTTCTTGAATAGTTCGGGGTTCGTTTTCTAACATATAATTTAGAAAATCAGGACCAAAAGACTTAGCTACTTTTGTCCTTTTATCGTCTTCTTGTTCCTCTTCATCGTCACTTTGAGGTAACCTTGCAGTTTCATAAGTTCGTTTACTCGAACTTTCTTCTTTTCGTTCTTTGTTCGGAAAGACATTCTCGTAGAATACAGAATTCCTTGATTCAATGATCATACCTTCATTTACATCAGGAATTGCTGACTTGTGCACTAAAGAGCGATATGCACTACTATTGTTAGCATATCCAATGAAAGCACAATCGATCGTCTTTGGACCGATTCTAACTTGTTTCGGCTTAGGTACTTCGACTTTATCTAAACAACCCCACACTTTGAGGTATTTATATGACGGTTTACGTCCCTTCCATAACTCATATGGAGTTTTGTTTTTACCTTTGTGTGAGATCTTATTAAGAATGTAGTTTGCAGAAAGTATGGCTTTCCCCCACAAGTTTTGGGTAAGCCAGAACTTATCAACATCACATTCATCATCTCCTTAAGAGTACGATTTTTGCGTTCTGCAACTCCATTTGATTGAGGTGAGTAGGGAGCAATCGTTTGATGAATTATACCCGCTTTCGAGCAAAATTCTTCAAACGGAGCAACATACTCTTCGCCTCTATCACTTCTAATCATCTTAATTTTCAAATTAAGCTGATTTTCAAGTTCATTCTTATTGCTTCAACACAAATTTCGCATTTGTCTTGTGAATCGGTTTTAAACGTAGGTATTAATTCCAGATTCACTAACCTTTTAATTGTGTTGAAGTTTACGTATCCTAATCTATCATGCCATAAATTAGAGCAATCCAACAAGTAAACAGAAGTAATAGTTTTATTCTTCGCCTCTTGGCAGAAAACAGACATTACAGATATCTTAAAAAGGCCCTTATCAAGGTAGCCCTTACAAAGAAAATGACCATTCTTGGTCAATACAAACTTGTTGGACTCAAACACTAGTCTAAACCTGGCCTTACTAAGCAAAGGACTGGAAACCAAATTCTTGCGGATGTCCGGGACATGCAGCACATCTACAAGCGTAAGCTCTTTTCCGAAAGTCATCTTGAGCACAACCTTCCCAAGCCCCATGATGTTGGAAGTCGAAGAATTTCCCATGAAGAGCTTCCTTCCATTTATCGGGGTGTAGGAGGAGAACATCTCCTTATCGGCACAAATGTGATGAGTAGCCCTGGTATCTATCCACCACTCCCTTGGGTTATCCACCATATTGGCTTCAAACACAACGGCGGTGAGATCGAGCTCCGACATGTCAATTGGAACCGACTTGTCCTCCGTCACATTGGCTTGTTGGTTGCCACCTTGATTGCCCTTTTTCGGGTGACAACAATCCTTGGCCATATGGTTCGGTTTGCCACAGTTATAACAATTACCCTTGAACTTTTTGGCCTTTCTCTTGTCTTTCCCAGAGTGCTTGCGTTTCTTGCTAGTGCTCGATTTAGCAAGATTGGCCTTGGCCTCCATTCCAGACTTACTGGATTTCACTTCTGATTTTTGGTTGTCTTCTTCGATTCGAAGCCAGTTAATTAGATTATCAAGCCCCATCTCTTTACGCTTGTGCTTAAGGTAATTTTTGAAATCCTTCAACAATGGCGGCAATTTCTCGATTATTGCAGCCACTTGAAATGATTCATTCAAAATCATCCCTTCAGACACTAAGTCGTGAAATATGATATGAATCTCCTGAACTTGGCTGATCACCGTCTTTGTGTCAACCATCTTGTACTCGAGAAATTTACCGACAACAACTTTCTTTGTGCCGGCATCTTCCGTCTTGTACTTCTTCTCCAAAGAATCCCACAATTCCTTGGACGTTTTGAACATGCTATAGACATTGTAGAGGGTGTCGTCTAGCCCATACAACACATAGTTTCAACACAGAAAATCGCTGTTATGCCAATCATCCACAGCGATTCTCCAGTTGTTGTCGATTTCTTCATCGCAAATGGTAGGGGGATCATCCTTCAGAAAACGAGAAAACCCCAAGGTCGTCAAGTAAAACAGCATCTTATGTTGCCAACGTTTGAAGTCGGCGCCGGAGAACTTGGGCGGGTTTTTTCCGTGAGCAGGAGCAGCAGCCATCGTTGTTAATAAGATTGAAGCCATCGTCTTGAACAGAAACATATATTTCGTCTTGCGAATGTTGGGTAAAATTTATAAAGGTTTATGTTTCAAAGAAAAATGGCTAGTGTTTGAAGTGTATGGCTAAGTCGAGGCTGGAATTATATTCAGTCTCCGCAAGATAAAAGATGCCCCGTATACAGAGTGCTTTCGGTTCTAGCATTCATGTCTAAAATACAACGACTTTTACTGTTCCGATTTAGCAGCACTAGCAAAAAACGCAACTACAGCGAACAACATGTGTTTGAACTTTCAAGCTTTTGAAGGAGGGAAATAAATATGATGAAATGCAATGACCGTTTTATTAATCTGATTATTTTCGTGTGTCATTTCAATCTACAGGGGTCGAGTTTTATAGGCATCAGGTGCCTCGTATTGAAAGAACACGTCTTTTGGCTCGAAAAGACAAGTTTTCAACGAATAGACGCATATGTTCTGTACTTCGTATTGACGCACGACCTGGTGCAACCAAAATGACAAAGTTATGGCCTAACGCACGACCCAACGCATGGGCCGTGCATCAGCCAGTGCTCGGGTGCGAACACTTCCCAGTTGAAAAATTCGTTAATTAATTCAAAAATTAACTAATCAATTATTTTAAAGGTTTTTGGTGCAAAAAGAATAAGGGCCTTGAGGCCCAGGCCCACGGCCCGGACCCAGGCCGGGACGAGCCGAGCTGTCCGGCGGGCGGGCGGCGTCGGCGCGTATGTGTGCTTTGAATCGAACCCACAAGCATGTAGGTCATCACCCCTTTAAAAACTTGGGTGCCCCTAAGGGCCCAAACCCATAAGTCCAACTTGGGATAAATATAGTGTGCAAACTTTGCCTCTTTATCCTATGTGGGATGGAGCATTTCTCCTTCCCCACATTTTCTATTTTCCACAACTTGTATTAAGTGGCTAACTTCTAGCATTAATTTCTCATTCACCCGGAATTGGTTTTGAGAAATTCCAAATGCTATTCTCATCTACTATCTTAGTAGAATTTTTACAAATAATTTAATTCTATTTTTCACCAATGGAAACCACTTAATTATTTGGTTAAAATCGAGTCAACACCCATTTTACCAAACACAGTTCCAACAGATGTAACGTTTGTGGCACCAATTTGGGCCGTACGAGTTCTGACAGATATAATACTTGTTATCCTTTTCATCTCCAAACCCAACAATCGTCAGCGCATTGTCACGCAGTTGGCATTTACGATCTATTTTTTGCCATCTTCCGGACAAAGAGGCTCACCATTGTATGTAGTCCATCTTCTAGAATCACCTATCATGATTCTAGAATGATCTAGAGTAATATAGAAGAATCTGAAATGTTCTAGAAGATTCTAGAATATTGTAGAAGAGTTTAGAATATTCAAGAAGTGCCTAGAATGTGATAGAATAATGTAGAACATTCTAGAATGATCTAGAATATTATAGAGTAGTATGAAACTATGTAGAAGGTTGTAGACTAGAGTAGAGAATTATTGAATACTTGTAGAATATGTAGGAATTATGTGGAGAGTTCTAGAGAACTTCTCTCAACTGTTGGATCAAATGCACCACCGTCCATTAAGGAGGTGAGGCAGTATAAATAGGTGAATGACCTCATTTGTAACTAATAAGCCTTGTAAGCAAGTTGAGTGAGCGATATAAGTGTTCATTTCCAAAATTTCTTGTGTATTTATTACTTGGCATCTTCTTACACTTCTTCACACACAAATACTTGGGTGAGGCTGACTTAGCTAATCACAAGGGGCGATTGAAGGAGTTAAGGTCGTACGGTCGTTTTTAAAAGTGAAAATTTTGATAATACCACTAATTAAAAAAAAGAGTTGTACGTATGAGAAACTCGCTCTAGATTCCATCTCCAAAAACTGGTTGTCAACACAATACATCCAGTAAGCGGTTGCTTACGCAATTGTTCAATCACCCGCTCATGACTAGAAGTGGAACTCTACAAAGCACAAAGTCAAATTAATATTGAAATACAAAAACCACAAATAAAAGTAATTCTAGACAGTATAATATTCACTCTCAGGATCTTGTGTAATTTGCTTGCCCTTTTGAAATTCGCCTACATACGGATATTCTTCTTCCGAATATAGATAGCTATTCGACAATCCCTTTTTGGTCACTATTAACGGATTCATCATCTGTGCAAAACGAGAAAGCTTATACAAGGGGAGGCAATCAATAAACTCATGCGTAAATGCTTGACAAGCTCGAGTGCCATTCAAATACTGGTCTGCGTACATGGTCGTGACAACAGGAAATGCATAAAGCAATCTGAAAAACAAAAATTACATCTAAAAAATCAAGATGACCAATAAAAAATCTATATAGTAATCTAAAAATACACTATATATATAATTTGTGTGTTGCGGATAAAACCTATCGATTTTTTTATCACGGACATGAAGAATGGACGAATGCTCTTTTACAACCTAACAGAAGTCAGCCTATAAAAGTGTAAACTTTTACTCAAGGATTCAAGTATCATATAAAAGCAAATATAAAAGAAAACTTATCCTTAACTCTTGTGAAAAAGTATCATCACAGACATTTATATGTGTCATAGCTATTTTACTAATCTGAAAGATTCATCAAAATAAGGGGTCAAGAAAAGTATTATTATTCAAATTATGCAAAAAAAATACAAATTAAACTTACATTTCCGAAAACTTGTTAAATTATTAAAATTTGCAAAACTTGGTAGAAGATTCTCATAATCAAAAATTAAATTTTAGCACATATTTCTAGCCAGTTCACCAACACAATTATAAGGCTAGTGATAATTAACCACATGCAACCATAACACATATAATATGACAATCCCTCCCCTTTACATAATTTTATCGTCGTGTATAGTCAAATGTAATTCAACATCTATTGCACAAACTAATTCAACATCTTATCGTTAGTGGTACATGTCCTTGCATAATCTTATCTTAGTCAATAGCCATATGCAGCTCAATATGTATACAGATGAATTTTATAAAATATTTTATAGTTGAATTTTATGTAATATTTTAAAGTTAAATTTGATATAAAATTTATATTATATTTCACTCTATTTATTTTTCATCTTTTCTTAATTAAAGAAAGTATACGATACTGTTACTTATTAACCAGAGTATAATAGTATAATAATATATAATTATATATATCAAATATAATATAACAAACATGATACAAGATAGTATGTCCTAACAAGGAAAACATCAACTTGAGTATGTGGATGAAGTTCGAAACCAAATTACAAAATTCTGAATGAAATTTATATTTTATTTTATTTTATTTTATTTTTCATCTTTTCTTAATTAAAGAAACTATACGGTATCATCAATTATTAACCAGAGTATAATAATATAATAATAAATAATTATTATTTAATATATCAATTATAATATAATAATAATTCAAGATAATACGTATTTTTTTTAAAAAGTCGTAATGAGGAAAACATCAATTTGAGTATGAGGATGAAGTTGGGAACCAAATTACAAAAGTCTGAATAAAATTTATATTTTATTTTATTTTTCATCTTTACTTAATTAAGAAAATTATACGGTATCGTTAATTATTAACCAGAGTATAATAATAATAATAATACAAGATAAAATTTTTTTGAAAAAAAGATCATAATGAGAAAACCATCAATTTGAGTATGAGGATGTAGTTGGGAACCAAATTACAAAAGTCTGAATTAAATTTATATTTTATTTTGTTTTATTTTATTTTTCATCTTTTCTTAATTAAAGATATTATACGGTATCATTAATTATTAACCAGAGTATAATAATAATAATACAAGACAATACTTTTTATTTAATATATCAATTATAATATAATAATAATACAAGATAATACGATCTTTTTTTAAAAACAAAAAGTTCGTAATTAAGAAAACATCAATTTGAGTATGAGGATGAAGTTGGAAACCAAATTACAAAAGTCTGAATAAAATTTATATTTTATTTGATTTTTCATCTTTTCTTAATTAAATAAACTATACGATATCGTTAATTATTAAACAAAGTATAATAATATAATTATGATTTAATATATAAATTATAAATAATAATAATAATACAAGATAATACAACTTTTTTGTTTTTAAAAAAAAATTATAATGAGGAAAACATCAATTTGAGTATGAGGATGAAATTTATATTTTATTTTATTTTTCATATTTTCTTAATAAAAGAAACTATACTGTATCATTAATTATTAACCAGAGTATAGTAATATAATAATAAATAATTATTATTTAATATATCAATTATATTATAATAATAATACAAGATATTACGTCCTTTTTTTAAGAAAAGTTCGTAATGAGGAAAAGATCAATTTTAGTGTGAGGATGAAGTTGGGAACCAAATTACAAAAGTCGGAATAAAATTTATATTTTATTTCATATTTCATCTTTTCTTAATTAAGAAAAATGTATGGTATCGTTAATTATTAACGAGAATATAATAATAATAAAAATAATACTTTTTTTTAAAAGATCGTAATGAGAAAAACATCAATTTGAGTATGAGGATGGAGTTGGGAACCAAATTACAAAAATCTTAATAAAATTTATATTTTATTTTATTTTTCATCTTTTCTTAATTAAACAAACTATACGATATCGTTAATCATAAATGCATACAAATTATACGATATCGTTAATCATATAATGCATATCCCCCTTATATAAGTACCCAGTCCATGCACTTAATGGTAAGTAGTCATCTTTTACTTCCATTCTATGTAAGAAGTTTTTCTATTTTTTTATTTTATTTTTTGTCATTTTTCATCAATGTTGACCCAGTCGAGTGACACTTTCAATCGCTTAACAACAATCATAGAAACCATCAAACTTTAGGACCTCTATTCTTCCCTAACACTAAAGTCCCATATCAGTTGTGAGAATAAGATTTGGTATGAGTTTGAAGTATAACACAATTGCATTAAAGTGAACCTCAGGGTACTAGCAATGCAAAATGAAATTACAGATGTATAGTTTGGGAGGTCCTAAACGCAACAAAGACGTCATTTGTCTAACATGAGAGGATTCGAGTGTCCTACATCAACTGTGGATAGAAATCGATCAGAACTATTAAGTATCTCAATGAACTTGTACCATTTTTGTTAGGCGGGGACTAAGTAAACAGAGTTGCTAAAAGAAATATACTAGAATAGTGCTTGACAAAATTATATTTGCAGACATGAGTTTATATCAATAAAAGAAATACAGTTTCCGCTCATAGAATTAGACTATTTGACCAAGAATTACAGCAAAATAAGCATTTAAATGTGGAAAAAGAAGCTAAAAGAATAATGAAACAGTAGGCTCCTAGAATCAGCTTACCTATTCAACCGGGATGATAGTATTTGGCAAATTTCTCACAATCACAAGATTCTTCACCCTAAGCAGCCATGCACCTCTAGCAACATAAATAAAAAAATGCATGAAAATGAGTAAACGATTTAGCATCAAAATGGAATTAGAAAGGGGAAAAAAATGTTTTGAAGCTTTGAGTTTCAAAAAGAAAAAAACAGGGTGGGCGTTTGCCCATGGACCCCCCCACCGACAGTGGCAGCGGAGATGGCATGTTGGGTGACTACCGGCGGTAGACAGTATTAGTCGGAACTTTCCCGCTAAAATATCTGGCCATGATTGTAAATTGTGCGCATTTGTGGAAATTTTTGACAAATATGATATGTCGTTGGAGCTGGAGCAATTTTTAAATTGAACTATAGACTACCAAATGGGTCCCCAAAATATGTCCATTTTTCATCAAATTTTCGATGTACTTGTATGGCACTCCAGGTTTTTACCAATTGTATTTTCACAAAACAAATAATTAAAACGTAAAAATAAATTAATTTTATTATAAATCACAAAATTAAATAATAGAATAATAAATTATTTTAAATTATAAAAAAACCTATTTATATATTAGATAAAATTTTATTTTTTGTCCCATTTTATTTTTTTTTTGAGGGAATTTTTTTGTCCCAATAGATTGGGCACCTGACGATTTTAGTTCCATTGTTCTCACTTTTAGTCCCAAAATTACGTTTTAACCAAAAATGGTCCAATAGGACACGAAAACTTAAATTGTGGCATGATGTCCGTTTAAAAATTAATGGAAATCATTCTCGATTACAAAAATATTCCCATAGGACACCAAAGTTACATTTTTAACCAAAAATGGTCCAATTATTCTTTTTTTTTTTGGCTAAATTTAATATTATGGATGATAAAATTTATTTTAAATTTTATATTTTTAGTTATTTATTTAAAATTAATATTGTAAATGTTCTACTCCAAAACAAAAAAATCTATGTCCTTAAAATATATTTCTAAACAATATCTTTTTTCCAATATTTTTTATTTCACAAAAATATTTAGAAAAATAAATAATTTTCTTATATTCTTTTTTAGTTTAAATTACTTCTTGATTTTTTGAAAATACAAATAGTTACAAAAATCACATTTATGTATTGGAAAATATGTAGTTCAACTATCAATAAAATAAAAAAAAATTACTATATTCAATAATTTTATAACTTTTAAATATAGGAATTATTTTTAAAAAAAAAATTAGAAAAATACTATTGAAAATATTTTAGTATATGTAAATTATAAATAGATAAATATTAGCAAATTCATAGTTGACATAAAAGGACAGTTAATCTAGCTCGCATTTTTTTATTTTTAAGTTTCAAATATTATATTTTTATTTTTTATGTTTTTAAATCAAACTTTACATATATACACATATATGTGTTGAGTTATATGAGACCAGTATCTTGGGATAAGAACGTAGGGACCCTAAAATAATATATATATATATATATATACATATATATATATGCATGTTTTGATCTTTTTTTGTATTACACATTCATAAAAAAATTAATTAACAACTTTTAAATATTATTTTCAGAAAAATATTTTTTTATAACTTGAATTATAAATTTTATCATTTAGTTTAGTTTGTTAATTTTTTAATTAAAATAAATGCTACGTGTATTTGATCTTTTTATTTTTGTATTACACATTTATAAAAAAAAATTAACATCTATTTTTAAAATTATTTTCCAGAAAATTTATTTTATATAAGTTGAATTATAATTTTATTATTTAATTTACTTGTCAATTTTTTAGTTATAATAAATAAAAAATAGTAACTTTAATGACGAAAGCAGAAACTATTCACAAACTCCAATATACCCTACAATATTTCAATTTTTTGACCCGAAACACAAACTCCATCCCCACTCTCTGGCACGGAGAAAGCAGAAATCTAACACTCTCGTTCGCCGATGACTCTCCCTGTTGGCGTCCATACACTGGAAGTTTTCTGACGACTACCTTTCCACAGCCATACACCAGACCATACACTAGGAATTTTCTCTGCATGCATCCATCTTCATTTTTCAACTGAAACTCTTGTTTGTCAAGATTACAGTTGGGGAAGTTGATTTCATTAGCTTCTCAACTTGTTACTTTCATATTGATGGAGATTTCAACTCGTTTTGATTTGAATTTTTGGAAAATATTAGTCTTGTATTTTAATTAATGTGTTTTGGTTGTTTGATCATTGTTTAATTACAGACAAAAAATACAATTTTGATTGTGTTATGGATTGGTAATACGTAAACTTTGGAATTATATGACATTTAATCATGGTTGCAGAAATCGTTGGGCGCTAGTCGGGCGGCAGACCAGCGCCTAGCGCCTAGCGCCTAGACCGCTTAGGCGGCCGCCTAGGAACAACAATATTTTTTTATTTTTTTTCATTTTTTCATTTTTGGCCGATTTTTCCCGCCTAGCCCGCCTAGGTCCCATTTGTTGGCCGCCTAAGAGAGCGCCTAGCTCCGATTTGGTGCCGCCTAGGCCGTCTAGCCCGTCTAGGCGGGTGCCTAGGCCGATTTTCCGCCAAAATAATTTTTTTGGCCGATTTGGGCAAAATCGGTCGGCCTAGGGGCACCTAGCGCCTAGTCGGCTGTCTAGGTCGATTTACAACACTGCATTTAATAGGTTTGAAGCTGATAAAGTGAAAAAAAAATTGAAGAAGGAATTCAATTTTTGAATATCTAATATTTTGGGTTGCTTTGTGTACTGCAGTAGGGTGTGTGGCCGTATGTAGTGGCGGAGGGAGGGGGGCCAACCTGGGCCCTGCCCCCCCCCCCCATTTTTTTAAAAGAAAATTTATAAGGTACTTTTTTTTAAAAGGAAAATTAGTTAAAATTTATATGATTTTTCTATTAATTTTTTATCTGGTCTACCCCGATTTCATGTATCGGCTCATCTCGTAAATTTTCCTGGCTACGCCATTGGCTGTATGTGGTTGTTTTGTAGGTCAATTTTGTGTTTGCAGGTAGCGGTCAACAATTATAGTCAGTTTATAGGTCGGTTGTGGATTTATTTTTTTTGTCGGTAGTTGTTCGGTCAGTTATAATTTGTGGTCGATAGTATGTCCAAAAATAACAATTTTTTGGGCATTATTTATTTCTGGTTATGATTCATGCACACTATTTATTACGCCAGATGGTCCTTGTGAATTCAGTTCAGACGCTCGTCATTGGGAGACTAGAAATTAAACAATGTGCATGTTATTGTCTCAATTTAACGACAAAAATGATATTGTCAATTTTAAATATAAATTTTAGGGTAATAGGAGAATTGGAAAAAAGGAATCACAAGTACCCAGGGGATCTAAAACGTAAACTCGACCATTAAAATGTTGTCAATAAGGACTGACTAGGTTTGGGAATGAGAAAATAACAAAAGTTGTTTCAACAAAGCTTGAAAGCCTAAACACTTTACGTTCGCTATAGTTTCGACTTTTGCAAGTAATGCTGAATCAAAACAGATAAAAGTCGTTGTATCTTAGGAACGAGCGCCGGAACCGTAAACACTTCGAGTACATCTTGTTTTTGTCTTGCGGAGACTGTATCTAGTACAAGCCTCGACTCAACCTAAAATATCCTAAACACTTAGCCATTCTCTGAAAACAGTAAACCTTCCTTCCAACAATCGCAAGACAAAAAATTTACATTTTCTGCTTCAAGACAATGGCTTGATTTTTGTTCACTCCGATGGCCGCTGTACCTGCTCACGGGGAAAAGTCGGCCAAGTTCTCCGGCATTGATTTCAAATGCTAGCAATAGAAGATGTTGTTCTACCTTACTACTTTGGTTTTATCCCGTTTTTCTGAATGAGGACCCCCTATCATTGGCGATGAAGAATCCGACAACCAATGGAGAATCGTTGTGGATGCTCTACATAACATCGATTTCCTCTGTCGGAACTACATTTTGAACGGGATAGACGACATCCTCTATAACGTCTATAGTTCGTTCAAAACATCCAAAGAGTTGTGGGACTCTTTGGAGAAGAAATACGAAACAGAAGATGTCGGCACAAAGAAATTTATTGTCGATAAATTTCTGGAGTACAAGATGGTTGACACCAAGACGGTGATCAGCTAAGTCCAAGAAATTCAGATCATACTTCACGACTTAGTATCTGAAGGGATGATTCTGAACGAATCTTTCCAAGTTGCTGCAATAATCGTAAAATTACCGCCATTGTGGAAGGATTTCAAGAATTACCTCAAGCACAAACGCAAAGAAATGGGGCTTGTAGATCTGATTGTTCAGCTTCGGATTGAGAAAGACAACCGAAAATCCGAAGTGAAGTCTAGTAAGTCTAGAATGGAGGCCAAGGCCAATCTTGCTTAATCGAGCACTAGCAAGAAACGCAAGTATTCCAGAAAAGACAAGGAAAAGGCTAAGAAATTCAAGGGGAATTGCTACATGTTTGCCAAAAAATATTTTGGTTCATACAACTGCAAGTGTACAGTGTAGTTTATAGGATAATGGCAAGCAAGGTCGTATTCCTCAAGGATTTATATTCGAAACACTTAGGCTATACTAACATCGCATTCTAATTTTATTGAAACGATCGAATATTGAGTTATTTTAATGAACTAAAATCAAAAATAAAGAAAAAGAAATAAAAAAAATTTGAACCCCACAAATATTTTTACCATCTATAGGAGCAACCTTAGGTACATAATCTCAACATGTTTCTTCAATATTAAATGCAATTAAAGTTTTAAAAATCAATTTATACAATTCAATGGGTTCAATTCCTAAAATAGTTTATTGTGCACATAAACAGTAGATTAATAATAATTGAGGTCTCCTGATCCATCACAACTATTATTAACTCCCAAAAGATCTTTGAATTGAAGTACTCCCCACAAATAGAAGTAGTCTCCCGATACATTACTCTATTTATATCTAAATTCGATTTTCGTCTTACTAGAACTCACCTCCCGGATTATGAACTAGAAGTATGACATGCAAATTATTGATCAGATAAAAAGTAATTATAAATAAGCACTCGAATTCATAAAATAGAACACATGAATTAATTAAGAAAACAAATAATCATATTTAATCTAAATCAACAGTTTTGATTATGCCCCTAAGATCCGAGAGATATGCCAAATATTGATTACAAACTTATAGACAAATTCAAAACAATATTAAGACATCGTTTAAGCACATACAAGAGTTCTTAGACATATAAAAAAAACCCCTTCTTGTCAGGATGGATTCCCCTCCTAAGCCTTCGAAGCTCTTGTGCTCCCATTGATGCGAAAGCCTTGTGGTGTTCTTCGCGACCTAGCCTTTTGCTCTCAAAAGCTCTTTGATTCTTTCATTCCTGTGTTATTTGATGTGGTTTCTCTGTATGAAGTGATTTATTTTCGTGCAAGCCTTGGGTCTCTTTTATAGATGCTTGGAGAGATCACTTGTAGAGTTGGAACGGGAAGCAAACACTGAAAAACGCATCAAAACAGAGTCCCACACGGCTGGCCGTGTGGCACCACATGGTCGTGTGGTGTTGGTCTGAGGCCTTGTTCACACGGTTGTGTGAGTCTACACGGGCAGGTTGTGCGATGCATTCCCATTCCCACACGGCTGTATGACTTCACACGGTCCGGCCGTGTGGGCTTGATTTCGTCCTCTTTTTTATCCAACTTCACACGGTTGTGTGATTTCACACTGGTACTTCCACACGGTTGTGTGATTTCACACTGGTACTTCCACACGGCCGTGTGACACCACATGATCCGAATGTGTGAAGTGTTTTTGTCCACTTTTTTCGTCGTCTTGATCTTCTCTTTGCATTCGTCACTCTTATCCGGGCATTCCAACTGTTATTTCTTCATTTTAAGCTCTATTTCCTGCAAGAATTACAAGAATACGCAGTATCATGCCCTTTTAAGAAAACCAAGTAAAAACATAGTAAATATGTATGCAAATGCATCAATTATATATCATTTTAAGCCCCAAAATGCACGTAATATTTTACACACATCACTACAACTGTGGCAAACCGAACCACATGGCCAAAGATTGCCGACACCCGAAAAAGGGCAATCAAAATGACAACTAACAAGCCAATGTGACGGAGGATAAGTCTGTACCAATAGACATGTCGGAGCTCGATCTCACCGCCGTTGTGTTTGAAGCCAATATGGTGGATAACCCAGGGAGTGGTGGATAGATATCAGGGCTACTCGTCACATTTGTGCCGACAAGGAGATGTTCTCCTCCTACACTCTGATAAATGGAAGGAAGCTTTTCATGGGAAACTCTTCGACTTCCAACATCGTGGGGCTTGGCAAGGTTGTGCTCAAGATGACTCTCGGAAAGGAGCTTACGCTTGTGGATGTGCTGCATGTTCTGGATATCTGCAAGAATTTGGTTTCCGATCCTTTGCTTAGTAAGGCCGAGTTTAGACTAATGTTTGAGTCCAACAAGTTTGTAATAACCAAGAATGGTCAGTTTCTTTGTAAGGGCTACCTTGATAAAGGGCTCTTTAAGATGTCTGTAATGTTTGTTTTCCACCAAAAAGCAAAGAATAAAAATATTACTTCTGTTTACTTGTTGGATTGTTCTGATTTATGGTATGATAGATTAGGTCACGTAAACTTTAACACAATTAAAAGGTTAGTGAATTTGGAATTAATACCTACGTTGAAAATCGATTCACAAGACAAATGTGAAATATGTGTTGAAGCAAAATTGGCCAAAACACCATTTTATTCGGTAACGAGAAATACCAAACCACTCGAGTTAATTCATACAGATGTGTGTGGTTTAAAACTTGGCAAACTCGAGGTGGAAAAAACTACTTTATAATGTTTATTGACGATTGCACAAGATATTGCTATGTATATTTTTTGAAAAGCAAAGATGAAGCTTTAGTAGCTTTTAAGACTTATAAAAATGAAGTTAAAAATCAGCTTAATTTGAAAATTAAGATGATTCGAAGTGATAGAGCCGGAGAGTATGTTGCTCCGTTTGAAGAATTCTACTCGAAAGTGGGTATAATTCATCAAACGATAGCTCCCTACTCACCTCAATCAAATGGTGTAGCAGAACGCAAAAATCGTACTCTTAAGGAGATGATGAATGCGATGTTGATAAGCTCTGACTTACCCCAAAACTTGTGGGGGAAAGCCATACTTTCTGCAAACTACATTCTTAATAAGATCCCACACAAAGATAAAAATAAAACTCCATATGACTTATGGAAAGGATGTAAACTGTCATATAAATACCTCAAAGTGTGGGAGTGTTTGGCTAAAGTCAAAGTATCTAAGCCGAAACAAGTTAGAATTGGTCCGAAAACGATCGATTATGCTTTCATTGGATATGCTAACAATAGTAGTGCATATCACTTTTTAATGCACAAGTCAGCTATTCCTGATATAAATGAAGGTATGATCATTGAATCAAAGAATGTTGTATTCTTCGAGAATATCTTTCCGAATAAAGAAAGAAAAGAAGAAAGTTCGAGTAAACAAACTTATTAAAATCGCAAGGTTACCTCAAAATGATGATGAAGATGAACCAAGACGTAGTAAAAGGACAAAAGTAGCTAAGTCTTTTGGTCCTGATTTTCTAACTTATATGTTAGAAAACGAAACAAGAACTATTCAAGAAGCTTTGTCTAGTCCTGAAGCTCCTCTCTGGAAAGAAGTTATCAATAATGAAATAGATTCCAACATGCAAAATAACATCTGGAAGTTGGTTGATCTCCTACCGGGTTGCAAACCGTTGGGATGCAAGTGGATTCTTAAAAGGAAGTATAAAGCAGATGGATTTATAGACAAGTACAAAGCCCATTTGGTAGCTAAAGGGTTTAAACAAAAGAAGGGATATGACTTTTTCGATACATATTCTCCTGTTATGAGGATTACGTCCATTCGTGTTCTCATTGCTATTGCATCTTTGCATAACCTTGAGATACATTAAATGGGTGTTAAGACTGCCTTTTTGAATGATGAACTTGAAGAGGAGATTTATATGGAACAACCCGAGGGGTTCGTTGCACCCGGTCAAGAGCAAAAGGGGTGTAAACTTGTTAAGTCATTTTATGGACTAAAACAAGCACTAAGCAATGGCATAAAAAGTTTGACTCGACTATGAAGTCAAACGGTTTCAAGATCAACGAATGTGACAACTGTCTCTATATTAAAGGTACTACAAATGATTATATCATAGTATGCCTTTATGTAGATGATATGTTGATTATGGGGAGTAGTCATGATTTAATCATGAATACTAACAACGTGTTAAAGAAGAACTTTGATATGAAAGATGTGGGATTATCTGATGTTATATTAAGGATTAAAATCTCTAGAACTTCAGATAGAATTGTCATGTCACAATCCCATTATGTCAAAAGCATACTTAGAAAGTTTAATGCTTTTGATAGTCATTCGGCTAAGACACCTGTAGATCTAAGTCCACACTTGGCCAAGAATAGAAGAGAACTAGTTTCTCAGCTAGAATATGCAAGGGTAATTGGCAGTCTGATGTACATAACGAATTGTACACGTCCAGATATTTCATATTCAGTGAGTAAGCTAAGTAGTTTCACAAGTAACCCGAGTAAGGATCACTTGAAAGCTGTGACAAGGGTAGTTAGATACTTAATGTATACCATGAACTATGGAATACTTTATACGAGATATCCAACAGTATTAGAAGGATAATGTGATGCCAATTAGATATCAGACACAAAAGACTCCAAGTCCATAAGTGGATATGTTTTCACAATAGGTGGAGGAGTGGTGTCATGGAAGTCTTCTAAGCAGACGTGCATAGCTCGATCCACTTTGGAATCCGAGTTCATTGATTTAGATAAAGCTGGAGAAGAAGCATAATGGCTTAGAAACTTCTTAGGGGATATTCCTTGTTGGAATAAACCGGTGCCTGCTATTTTGATACATTGTGATAGTCAATCAGCAATTGAAAGGGCACAAAGTAGTATGTATAATGGTAAGTCTAGACATATACGTCGAAGACATAATACATTAGACAATTGATTTCGAATGGGGTTTCGGTTGACTACGTGAAGTCAAAGGAAAACCTTGCGGATCCGCTTACAAAAGGTTTAAATCGAGATCAATTGTATAAATTGTTAAGGGGAATGAGTTTAAAATCCACAAAATAAAGAATGTTCATAGCGGTAACCCAACCTTGTGAATTAGAGATCCCAAGACATTGGTTCAATGGGACAACTACGTTATGAATGTTCAGCTGAACACTTGGAAAAAGTGTTAGCTCATTCCCGAAACTTTCAAGTGAAATAGAAACATGCTGAATGTGGTGAGGTTAAGTTTAAGACTTTCAATGATTTCTATATCGAAAGGTGGAGTATGGAAGGATACTCTTGAATAGGAGATCATCTATGTAAGTGAGAAGTAAGGAACACTTCAAAGAAATACTTATGAATCTAAGATATGGTCCAGGGTCGAGATGGACACAACATGAGAACAATAAGTGTTAGAATTATTATTGTGTAAGTACTGTTGTCTCGGTTTACACAAACGGCTGAGTAAGTTCAAGACATCGCGTCACTACGCAGCTAGTAAATCCGATAGTATTTTACTAAGGAAGGTTCAAAGCCACAAGCTACCTATCCATATGCCATAACAGTTCGCCGAGACTTTCAAGCGAATCTGCATACACGTATGCATTAATTTCATTCTTGTGAGGGATTGTTGGAATTTGTTTGGGTAAAATGGGTTTTGACCCGATTTTGACCAAATATTTAAGTGGTTTCCATTAGTGAAAAATGGAATTAAATTATTTGTAAAAATTCTACTAAGTGAGTAGATGAGAATATCATTTGGAATTAAATTATTTGACCAAATATCATTTGGTTTTGAGAAATTAATGCTAGAAGTTAGCCACTTAAAACTTGAAAATGGTATGGAAAATGGAAAACATGGGGAAGGAGAAATGCTCCATCCCACATGAGTAGATAGCCAAAGTTTGCTCACTTGATAAATTCCAAGTTTGACATATGGGTCTGGGCCCTTGGAGACACCCAAGTTTTTAAAAGGGGTGAGGACCTACATGCTTGTGGGTTTGGCTCAAAACACACACGCGCGCGCCGCCGACGCCGGCTGGCCCGGGTCCGGGTCAAGGGTCGTGGGCATGGGCTTGGGCTTCAAGGCCCTTATACTTTTTGGACCAAAAATCTTTTAAAATATTAATTAATTATTTTTTAAATAATTAATTAAAATCCAACTGGGGTGCGCAGAAGTGCACTGCGCGCTGAAGCCAGCGTGCGCACCGTGACCGGACGCGCGTGCACGTCTGAACAGATGCACCTGTTTGAGCAACCATGTGCATTTTTTGGTTGTAGACATGTCTTTTCGAGAGAAAAAACATGTTCTTTCCATTCGGGCACCTTGATGCCTATAAAATCGAACCCCCTACAGATGAAACAAGACACGAATTACAAGCCTAAAAAACGAGTCATTTTATTCTGCATATTGCTATCCTTCTTGTTCAGAGCTTGAAAGCCTAAACACTTTACGTTCGCTGCAGTTTCGATTTTTGCAAGTGTTGCTAAGTCGAAACAGATAAAAATCGTTGTATCTGAGGGACGAGTGCCGTAATCGTATAAGCACTTCGAATACGGGATTATATTACGCTATTGTAACTCTAAACTATTAGCGAATTATCTCTTTATCCATATTGTAAGAAATAAATTGGTTAATTGTAAGTCAGAATCTTGACTCAAATAATTTGAAATTTGATAAGATTTTCCTTTTTTTTTTTTTAATATCTCTTCATATACATACCTTAGGAGAGGAGGTGATAAGAATCGAACTGAGACCTCTTGTCACACTTTTTCACATATAACTATTCATTATTACACATCTTCCCATAAATTCCACTATTCACCTACTCACACATTTCTAACTACCAATCATTATTTTACGATTTCTATATCAAATCAACTTTCATCATTACTTTTTCATCTCATATCCAATCACACTCTTAAAATTCATCTTTTTTCTTCTAAATTTTTTTTACCACTATTCTCTAGCAAAAAGAAAATTTTCAAAATGAAAGTATATCCAATTGCACCCTTAACCACTCGACCCAAATTTGATAAGATTAGTTATGTTTGACAGGAGTGTGGTTGTTGAGACTTAATTGGAGTGGTTTTTTTTTAAAACTAACCCAATTCAGGCTGACTCACTTGACAATAGGGATGGCAATGTCTACAAATGCAAAACCCGCTTGGGTCCGGGGTGGGTCCCAAGTCCAATAGGACCCGCCCCAGACCCACCCCGCCACATTAATATTTCTTATATTTTTTAATAAATATTCAGATATTTTCAATTATTTACTTTTAGATTTGCGTGTTATGTTGATTTTAGTTTACTACTATAAGATCTTGTAATATTATAATTTATTTTTTAAATAATTCTTGTAATATTGTATTTTGAATATTTATTTTGAGTATTATTGCAAGATTTAGTATTTTTTTAAAATTCTAATAGTAGCTAAATAGTTGTAAAATATAATTATAATAAGTATCATAATTACTTTTTTTGACCTATTAGCATTGGATAGATTTTAAAAATGTGGCCACAAACACAAAAAAAATAAATTATTATAATTAAAAAAATATTGGCGGGTCTAACTGGTCTATACCTGCCCCGGCGGGTTTTGGAGCAGGACGAGGCAGGCGGGTCTTGAGGCGGACCAGGTCCCAGGTTTTGATTTTTCTTGATGGAGCGGATCCCGAGTTTAGCTAAATCGTCCCATTACCATCCCTACTTGACAACCATCAGAGATTCAAAATAATCATACTCTCTCACTATAAACAAATTCTATATACAATATGAAAAATAAGTAACAGAAGGAAAAAGAGAGATTTGTAATAATTGTGAAAGAGACATTGAGAGTGTTTGCAATTAGTAAAAAAATCACCTTTTAGTTTTTGGCTGGAAAAAAAACCACTTCATAAGTATTTGCAAATGTTAACTTTTGCTTTTGATTCTACCTCATAATGGTGAAGTTTTTTTAAAAAATGAAAGTTGGATGTGTAGAGAGAAAATTAGTGATTGCACTGATGTGATGGAGAATCTTGTAGAGATGTAATTGATTGTTCATGAAAAAATTTGTGAAAACATTATGAACATATAACCCAAGAAATTGAATAAAAATAAAAAAATTGATACAAAAAAAGGCAATATGGGTCTCAATTTATATCTTTTGTTATCAAGATTAAGAGAAAAGTAATAAAAATAGTGATAAATTAAAGAAATTATCAAAATTATTTATATGGATAGGTCGAGGAGAGGGAAATAAATAGTATAATTGAGTTTGGGAAGTGTGAAAGATAAAGAGAAAAATGAGTTAGTTTTAGAGAGAAATAAGATTTTCTTTGAAAAAAATTTATTTCTTCCACAAACAATCACACTTTCAACAAAATTTTCACTCAAAAATGAAATTTTCGGAAAACTTTTCACAACCAATCACAACCTTAGATTTCTGCTTCAACTTATTGTTTGACTTTTGCAAATAATTAAGTATTTTTTCAAATTTTTCACCAAACACTCTCAGGACGCGATTGGATATGCTTTTATTTTGAAATTTTTCATTTTGCTAGAGAATAGTGGTAAAAAAATGTTGGAAGGAAAAAAATGAATTTTGAGAGTGTGATTGAATGTGAGATGAAAAAGTAATGATGAAAGTTGATTTGATTTAAAAATAGTAAAATAATGATTGGATATTATTGGTAGTTAGAAATGTGTGAGTGAGTGAATAGTGAAATTTGTGGGATAATGTGTAATAATGATTAGTTTTTTGTGAAAAAATATGTAGATGTGATTGGTAAGAGAAAAAATGAGAAAAAGTGAAAGTGAGAGAATAATATATTTTCTGAAAATTTTCATAAACAATCGCTTGTTTGGTCAAAAAAAATTCTCCAACGGAACAAAAATGAAATCTCATTCATATCCAATCGCAGACTCAGCTTCCGATTCTAAACTTATGATTCTATTTCCGAACACCACCAATTTTTGATTTTCAACTACTTTTACTTCTATTTCAATAAATCACTTCTTCCATGTGCAAAAAAATCCAAAATTTTGATAAATTTCTCAAAGTTACACGGTCATGTAGATATATTATGTTTTGTCACACATAGTCCCCAATAGAATAATCCTTTACTTGCACCATAAAAAATATTAATTCTTTACTAAATCAAACTATTGTCTCCATTATTGAATTTTATGGTGGCTAATTGTATTCTTATCATTTGATCCATTTCTTCACAAGGTCATTCAAGCTGTACGGTAGTCGAACAAGAATCCTTAACTAGAACGAACACGCAAGAATCGGGACCAAATGAATTGTTTCTAGGTTTTCCTGGAATGTAAGTAAAGAAAAAAAAAAAAAAAAAAAAGGAAAGTTCGTGACCATGAGATAATAAAATCTATAAATTCCATCATTTTGGTCTCATCAACTCATATCCTTAATTACCTCCTGCTAATTCCATCTCAGACGTCAGATTTTCCACCATGACAATAATCTCCGATTTCATTCTACCATGTGCCCAAAAAACATACGTAGCATTATATACAGCCATTTCTACTATTACTTGTAGCATATACTATCTCATTTCATCACTTGTTTCATCCGACAAACACAAAAAACCACAAATACCCGAATCCGCGGAAACGGAGCATCCGGTTAAGGCATTCGGGTGGGCCGCGAGAGACCCGTCTGGGGTTCTCTCTCCATTCAAGTTCTCCAGACGGGCGACCCGGAACCGGGACGTGCAACTCAAGGTTTTGTATTGTGGGATTTGTCATTCGGATCTTCACTTAGCCAAAAACGATTTGGGTTTCTCTATTTACCCGCTCGTACCGGGTCATGAAATTGTCGGGGTGGTAACCGAAGTCGGGTCAAAGGTCCGGAAAGTAAAGGTCGGAGATAAAGTTGGCGTTGGATGCATGGTGGGGTCCTGCAGAAAATGCGACCAATGTGTTAAGAATCTTGAGAATTATTGCCCTAAACCGGTAACACCAATTCGCCAATTTTTATTTCATTATTATGTGTTTCATGTCTTATTTCAATTTTCAAATATTAGTAATTCTCCACGCAAATTATAGAAAATAATTTCATAAGAAATATAGGCTTAATTGCAACACCGATCATGTAACTATAGGGGCTAACAATTTTGGTTCTTTAAATATTTTAGGTAGCATTTTTGATCCTGTAAAATTTTAATTTTGTGCAATTTTAATCTTATATATAAGTTTTAATTTGTGGAATTTTGGTCATACAAGCAGAGGCGTAGATAGGGGGGGGCTGGGGGCCCCAAGACACCCCAAATTTTTTTGTCCGTTTTTTTCACTGAAAAAAATTAAAAAAAAAAAATTATATGTGTTTTTTTAAAGAGAAAAAATAATTGAGCTAGGGGGCAAATGAGGGGAAAAAAATTTGGACTAGGGGTAGCCAGCCGGGCTGGCTACGCCCCTGCATACAAGTTCTATTTTTGTGCGGATTTGTTCTCAACCAAGTGTTTTAAAATTTCATTTGTACCCACAATACTATTGTTCTTTACCTAAAATACCGAATTGAAATATACAAAATATGTATGACTGTTAAAAGTTACAGGACCGGTCTATTATTTTTATAAAATATATATATAACTTATCATGTTATATTAATATATTAAATTAATATTTTATATAATATAATTAAAAATATAAATAGTTTTATTAAAATAGGTAAAAATCAGCGGTTGAACCAATCCGACTGATTGAACTACTTACCGATGGCTTGGCCGATTTAATCGCCAGTACGTTATTTAAACTATTGGTTAACTAAAATTGCATGTAATAAAGCCTAAAATATACTTGAAATTATATATTATTCAGAATTGAATATGAAAAAAAATTCGAAATAAAGAATTCAGACTGAATAACGACCGTTAAAGGGCCTAGCTTTAAAATAATTAGAATCGCAATAGGTGATTTATTATCGGATATTAATCGTAATACGTGGCTAACAATCTAGAAATTTATTGATTGCCCCTTAACAGGTCTTCACTTACAACAGCATCGACAGCGACGGAACCGTCACGTACGGCGGCTACTCCGACATCATGGTGGCGGACGAGCACTTCATCATCCGCTGGCCGGAAAATCTCCCTCTCGACAGAGGCGCTCCTCTACTCTGCGCCGGGACCACAACCTACAGCGCGCTGAGATACTACGGGCTCGACAAGCCGGGCCTCCACGTCGGCGTAGTCGGTCTCGGCGGGCTCGGCCACGTGGCGGTCAAATTCCTCAAGGCCTTCGGGGGCAAAGTAACCGTGATAAGCACATCCGCCACTAAGAAGAAGGACGCCATCGAAACCCTAGGCGCCGACGGCTTCCTGGTGAGCCGAGCCGCCGAGGAGATGAAAGCCGCGGCTGGGACCTTGGACGGGATAATCGACACCGTTTCCGCGGTTCATCCGATTCAGCCGCTGATAAGCCTCTTGAAGCCGCACGGGAAGATGTTGGTGGTCGGCGTGCCGGAGAAGCTTGAGCTGCCGGTGTTCCCGATCGTGTCGGGGCGGAAGACGGTGGCGGGGAGCCTGATTGGTGGGCTGAAAGAGACGCAGGAGATGATTGATTTCGCGGCGAAGCATAATATAGTGGCTGACGTGGAGGTTATTTCGATGGGTTATGTGAATAAGGCGATGGAGCGGCTTGCTAAGGGAGATGTTAAGTATCGGTTTGTTATTGATGTTGGGAAAACACTTAAAGTTGAATGATATAAATCGGGTGGGTTTCGTGTAACTAAAACCGGATTGTAAAGATATGTCTGTATTACATTTGATGAAAATGTATATAAATAAGACTAAGAGTCCTAATTAACTGGGATGGTTCGAATTTGTTATAAGTCTCTATAATATCATGTAATGATCTTTGGATGGATATGTAATGTGTGGATTATATTATGAAATATCATATAACTGTAATTAGGATATCCGTATGGATGGCAATTTCGATCCGGCCCGTGGGTACCCGCCCCGCCCTACTTGGGTCGCCCCACCCCATGACCCGGGGTGCGGCGGGGCGGGGCTAGGTATCACTTCCGCCACGCGGGGCCCGCCCCACCCCAATTTAGGTATGAGTCGGGTTTGGGTCCTAGCCGACCTACTCCGATATGCCCCATTGCCATTTCTAGATATCCGAATTGTTTTTATGATTCTCTCATGCATGCTTCTACAAGTTACAACAATGTCAAGTTACTAAGTACATTAATTTAAACATTTGAATTAGTCGATTTATGGTTTGTCATGGTCTTTTTACTTAGTGTAGAAATTCTTCTCATTTTCCATTTGGGTCAATTTAAGAATTAGTGGGTTCATATTAGAGATGACAGTGGAGTGGGGAATTCCTGTTCCCGGCGGGGATCCATCCTACACTGGGTGAGGATTCCCGAAATTTTCCCCCGTGGGGGCGGGGATTGGGAATATTTCCCCGTTGGCGGGAACGGGGATCATACTCCCCGCCCCATTCCCCATGGGGAACCGAATATTAATATATAATATAATATTTTAAATATATATAATATATTATAAATATATCCACATTAAATATAATAAAATAATAAAATCTTTAATTTATTTTATTAATTAGTGTTTTATTAGTTATTTTATATAATTTATATATTTTTAAATATTTAAAAATGATTATTTTTTTAAAAAAATATTATTTTTTTGCAAAAACAAATAAATTGAAACGGGGGCGGGGAATCCCCGCGGGGACGGGGATGGGGAAAAATTTTTCCCCGTTTATCTCACGGGGATGGGGATGGCTCCCCCGGCCCCACCCCGCCCCGTTGACATCCATAGTTCATATCAAATTGAAACCCGCCTGAGACTGATCAGCTCATTTGGTGAGGGAATTGGTTCGGCCACTCGACCAGACCCAATTTATTTAACTTTATTTTCTAAAAATTATTATATATTTTTAATCATACTTTATTTGGAATAATATGTTTTTATAAAATAACTGTAGTACTACTTTTAAAAAATTTAATTTCTAATAATTGTTAAACTAAGGTGGGTCTATCAAGTACTAAGTCAACGAGTATGGCTTTGAGTTGGATTTAGCCGAGTCTTACAAAATCTTTTAAATGCTTGTAAGCTTGTTTACCTTCCTCCATTTATGTGGGTTCCACGATGATACATTACTACCACATTAAAAGTAAATCTTACAATGTCACATCATTCAGTAGCGAAGACCTGGAGGGAAAAATATATTTATTCCCTTAGCTTATAAATAAATATGGAAAAATGTAAACAAAACTAACTACTGCCCCATAAATCCGCCAGTGACATCATTGCCACATTAAAATAAAAAACATGAGAAAATGTAAAAATATTGATCATGTAACTTTAGGTGCTAGTCAATTTTAGTTCTGTCTGTTTTGCAATTTGCAAATTTAGTCTTATAAGCTAAATTTTGTCGCAATTTCAGTCCTTTTGACGCTAATGTTCGAAAATCTCGAAAATCCGACTGCCCTCTTTCATGTGAAGGGCACATGACACATGTTAATGCTAAGTTGAACCTTTTTTATTCTAGTTGGACCCATTTTCATTTGAAGGTCAACAAGTGTTGGTTAATTCAACAAAATTGACCATGCAATTCATTTAGAGGTAAAATAAAACAAGTTACAGAGTAATTGATTGACCTTTCGTTTCGATCTTTTCAATTTTTTTAGAAAACAGTGTCAACAAAAATTGTTTCAACATATATATCTAGTTAAGCTTGTGGCACTCAACTTGCACACATGATGAGGTTTGGAGGGATCCTCAAAGCCTTGAGGTTGAGTCATGTATACAGTTTCATTAAGGGAACTGTTTAAAAATACATTATTAACATAAAGTTGGTGAATTTGGCAACCCCTTGAACACCTACAGTACTGAGCATGATACGTCTAGTAATAGGCTTCACCATGGGGCTAAACATTGTCATATTTCCATTTATGCTCTTTTGCCTAGTACAAACAACATAGTAAGAATTGATTAATTACACAATCTTTTCAACATATAGGGAACATATATAATCTCCTAAACAATAAATAAATACTTTAGCTAAGAAAGAGATATTATTTATAAAATCTCGATTATACGCTAATATTCGTCTATATAATACGTGATTAATTCGAGAGTATATCGATATAAATATTTAATATTATTATAGAAAATTATACATTTTAGTGGGATGATTTTCAAAAAATTATTCTTAGAAATTATATTATTTAATAAAAGTGTATTTAAGATTAGAGAATAATTAAAAAAATATATATCTTTATAAAATTTGAAAAAAACAAAATTGGTAATATATCGCTTTATCAACGAATTAAAAAATTCATGAGATTTTGTCATATTATTATTTCAGAAAGATATATACGGAATATCAATGTCATTTGAAAATATTGTGTTTTATTCGATTTTTTTTTAAATTCTGAGAATTTTGTTACTATGCTTAAACCACAATTAATAGTTAATTATATTTAAGTTTGCACCTAACATTTTAGGTGTATTTTAACAGAATATTATAATTATGGGAAAATATTATACAATTATAGTAGATTTGGGGGGATTTAAAATTTTAAGCATGGTCGTTGTTTGCATCAACGACTAAAACTTAGTCGTTGATGCTATTCACGACCAAACAATATATTGTTTTTTTAAAAAAAAATCATTCCAGTCGTTACTACAGATAACGACTGGAGAATAATTTTTTTTAAATAAAAAAACAATCCAGTCGTTGTTTGCATCAACGATTGGAGAATTAATTTTTTTGTTAAATCTCCACTATGATCCCTTTTTGTCCGATCATGATATCAGTTTTAATCTCCACTATCCTTATTAAGCTCAAAATTATGTATTATTCCCAACTTATTCTATTTTGCTCACTTTAGGAAGATAAACTACATAATTATCTACCTTGTCAGTTGTGGAATTCACATTGGTCCTATTCCTTTGGCACTATTTTGCGTGTATCAAAGAGGGTTGTCACGTATCTCGGGCAATGATTCATCCGATATTCTGAATAATATCTATCTATGAGACAAACTTATTAATTGAAAAACAAAACACCTATTGGGATAATTCACTACAACATAAATGACGTTAGGTAACACAAATTTTGTAGCACTTTTTACGTAAGGTACATATGTAACACATGTTTGTAACAATTTTTACATTACAATATTTATGTAACACTTTTGTAGAACTTTATCAATATGTAACACTTTTAAATAAGTAACACTTTTTAAGTATCACTTTTTTTGTTATTTCTTTTGTAATGCAAATAGGTATCACTTTATTTAAGAAGCACTCTTGGCAACACTATATTTTATTAATTGTAACACTTTTTAGGCTATATTTTAGTAACACAAAATTACATAACTAATATTGAATTATGTCAACGATTTATTTAATTAATTGATGATGTCAAAAAATAGGTGAAGACAAAAAAAACACCCACCAAACTTAAAATAGATGGCTAAATAGAGAACCATTCGGGGAATTGGTCCACCCAATTCAAATCAACATCACTATTCAAAGCTAAAAATTAAGAAAAATCACATTTGATAACTGATAAAATTGCCATTGCTACTGGGTAATTGGCACTTTGCACCCTAGATTATACACATTTGACACTTTGCACCCATAAATTATAAATTTGGCACTTTGCACCAATAAATTAATATTTATTTGGCAAAGTGCACCCTATTAGCCAAAATATACATTTTTAAAATGATTTGTTAAAATTTGGGGATAAAATTCACTTTCTCCATTTCTCACACTTTCTATCTTTTTAAATTTGTTACTTTCCTACAAATAATTAATTTTATGCTAGTTAAGTTGGTTAAATAATTTCGAATTTCATGTTATTGCGTTATTTTTATTTTGTTTGTGGAAATGTATTTCTATTTGTGAAATAATTTGCTCGACTTAAAAATGCTACTTGTTTAATTTCTATGTAAGAAAAGGCATTAACAATAATCAAAGACCAAAAAAGGAGAAAAAAAAATTAAAAATAAGAAAGTAAGGGAAAAAAGAAAGAAAAACTGAAAAAATCAAATAATTTGATCTAAAACTATTATTCATATTTGAGAATTAACATGTGTGGAGTTTAAGTGAGAAAACCATAAATTATTTTACAAATAATTTGTAGTTAAAAATATAGCTCATTGATATAATTGAAAACAATAAAATAATATTAAAATTATTTAATAAAGAGAGTATTTTTTTTAGTTTTCCATGTGGAACAATTTTGTAAATAAAATATTATTTATTTGATAATTGTTATTTTCATTTTTTTTTGCATTTTTATATTGATATGATTATTTGCATTTTTTTGTATTATATATAATAATATTTGTGAATTTTATTTGTTTGATTTTTTTAATGATTTTTTCTTCTAATATAACATTGTTTTTACAGACACGGAACACATATTTCATAAATAAAAATATCATTATCACAAACAAATTAAGAACAACAAACAATTATATAAAATTTACATTTATTGAACCAACTTAGCTAACATAAAATTAATATTTTTCGGAAATAATAAAAAGTGTGGGCTAAGAGAGTGAATTTTTTCCTCCAATTTCAACAAAAATATTTTTAAAATGTATATTTTTGCCTATAGGGTGCACTTTGCCAAATTATATCAATTTAATGGTCCAAAGTGTCAAATTTGTAATTTAAGGGTGCAAAGTGTCTAATGTGTATAATTTAGGGGGGAAAGTGCCAGTTACCCATTGATACTTGATGGTGTTTGTCTAAATTTATATAGCATATTCTTATAAGCTCCTTTTTAAAAAAAATAAAATTACTTTTTAATATAATAATTTGAATGAATTGACAGTAAGGAGTTAGTAAAATACGATTAAATCTTGTTTGTTATTTATATAATAAAATTAAAGAACTTTGTAATTATAGAAATAAGATGAAAATTTATTATTTCTTTTAAAGAACTTATAACTTAAAAAAATTCAAAAAAAGTTTATATACTTTATATATACAATAGTCTTTAAAACATTTACAGTTAGGCATCCTTTATTTTGAACTTGTGTAAAGAAGATTGAAAAAGTCGAAGAAGGATGTTTCCAAGGAAGATTAGTTTATTTAATTTTTTTTTTTGATGGGATTAGTTTATTTAATTTGCGTGGATGACATGGAGGAAAACATATTCATATTCCATGGAATCGTAAACTTGTCAATAAGACAATAACGGGTGGAATGTGTGCGCGCTGAGCACCCCGATATATTTAATTATTCAGTTGTTGTTTGCATCAACGACTGGACTATTTTTTCTTTAAAAAATATTTATTTCCCACTCATTATCTGTAGTAATAATTGGGATAAAAAAATTATTGTTTGGTCGTGAATAGCATCAACGACTAAACTTTAGTCGTTGATGCAAATAACAATCATACCTAAAATTTTAAACCCACCCAAATCTACTATAATTGTGCAATATTTTTCACATTTACAATATTCTGTTAAAAAACCCACATTTTAATGTACTTTTAGTTCCTAGTTCCTACTAGTAACTACTATGACATGGGACGTACATTTAGCCCAAATTTATCATTATTGAATCACATGCGCGTTTCAACTTCTTTCTTACAAATTCCATTAGTTTAAATAATCCTTTGAGGGAACAGATTTCCTATTTCACTTTTGGTGTTTCACTTCCCGTTCCACTACTTGGATGGTGGACATATGTATATACATCAAAAAATTAATTGTCTATGTTTATCTTGTAAGCATGTGTCCATCATCCAAGTAGTGGAATACCAAAAATAGAGCACTTGATTACATACAATAATGAAAAGGAAAAGGAAGAAAAAATATGTCTAATAAATCGAGATTTTTTTTAAGGGACGGTAAGGTAGATAACACATCACTCACATGGGAATTGCGATCAAACCTAGGCCAAATGCCCTGAAAGCATGAGCTTTTATCGTCAGGGACGGATCCAGAATTTTTTTACGACGGGGGCACAAAATAAAGTCAATTATAAATTACATCAAACGTAATTAATAGGTGCACACTTTAAGAAAAAAATACATATAAAACAATTTGTGGAGCATAGTTTTTTTTATTTACCTAATTAACATATAAGTTTTAAAAATAAGCAATATAAATATAACTATTAAAAAAAGGGAAAAACTAACGGGGGCACGTGCCCCCGTAACAGGAAATGTGGATCCATTTATGTTTACTGCTGAAACACAAGGTTGATCCCATTAATAAATCGAGATTCAAAACTAAATGATGTGAAAATTCGTCCATAAAACGCGTCTTTACTCATATAATGAGATATTACAAATTTTATTGCAACAACGACAACAATTAGTCTGTCCTTAGTTGTTCAGCAAAATCCACTGTTCCTTTTTTCATCATATCCACGAATTCATCATAATTGATTTTCCCATCCTGTTGCAAAAACAAATGTGGAGCATTAACATTTTAATGAGCCAATATGGTTCAAAACTAGGGGCCTCAATTTGTGATACGATACGATAATACGACACGAACATAATACGAATTTAGCAGGTATATGTACAATTCTTAGTAGGTTTGGGTCAAAATCGGGTCAATTATGGTTAACACGGGAAATAAATAGGTCAGGTCAGGTCGACCCGCGTGTCGACACGATTGACCTATTTAACCCATTTAATTTATAGTGACGGATATATTATTTTCATATTTTGTGATGTTTTAGTTGGTTATATGATAATGGACAACTTATTTGATGTATTTTATAATAATTTAATGTATTTTTATTTATAATTTTAGTTTTAACTCCATTTGTTTTTTATTTTTTTTATGTCAACTTTAAATTATATAGATATTTCATGTCGGGTTACCCGTGTCATAAATGAGTCGTGTTCGTGTCATGTATTGTGACACGAATAATTAAACGATTCGTGTTCATGTCAAAATTGTAATATATGTATTAAAAGTTAAAACACAACCCGCGGACATGAAATAGACATGATTGACACCCCTATCAAAATAGGATCATATCAAAATCGAGAGGCATTAACAAGTTTGCTTACTTTGTCAGTATCGACATCATCAAGAACCTCGTCAATTGTAGCTTCATCCCCCATCCCGTATTGTGTCATAGCTTGTCTAAGCTCATCTCTTGTAATATATCTGATGATAAAAAAAATGTCATTATTCATTTTTTCAGGACAATAAACTTTAGTTCAGCCACGATTGTGATAAAAAGATCAGAGGCAAAATTACAGAAGTGGTTTTGCAACTTATGAGGTGACAAAATTGGTCCTGTTCAAAATCAAAGTTTTGATTTAGTCTTGTAAGTATTAACTTTGTCCAAATTTATACCTATTTTTATTGGAACGTTGCAATTTTACCGGAAATTAGAATGTGATACTCACGTGAGTTTCGAAAAATGGGGATCTTTTTATTTATGGCGAGATTCGTTGAGGTGGCAATATTGGTTGCTTATGTGGATTAGTAGAAATCAAGTCAAAATTATACCCTAAGTCAAGTCTTCCACTAAGAGGTCAAAATTGTCACATGGACGAATCTTGCCATAAATCAAAAAAATTCCCAAAAATTGGGAATTTTCGGAAATATGTTGTCACCTAAAGTTTACATATAATAACTACAGGACTAAATCAAACTTTTTACAATTATAATACTTGTAGGGCGAAATCAAAATTTGATTTTGGAACAGGAACAATTTAACACTCCCTAAAGTTACACGACCAATTTTGCAGTGTCCCTTATCAGAGTGATCTATTAACAATGACAAACGTTTGATTTGAATTTTTCTATTTGTCATGTTATTGTGTCCATTAGCAAAGATTTAAAGTCTTTTAAAAATGAGAATTTCATTGGAACGAAACTACAGAAAAATACGTACCCGCTATTATCTTTGTCAAAATACCGAAAAGCCTTGAACAAATTCTCTTCTTTATCCAATTTATGCCGATGCATGGTTGCAGTAATAAATTCAATATAGTCTATGGTCCCATTCTTGTCAACATCAGCCTAAAGGCCAAAAAATAACAAAAAAAATAATATATGTTATGCTTACCGCTGGATGCCAATTTTTATTCAAGCAAATAGTTTTACCTTTCATATTAGGGATAATTACAAAAACACCCCAAGGTTTGGTCTAATTACAAAAAATCCGAAGATGTTTTAAAATTACAAAAAACCCCCTTAAGTTTGATTTTGTCTTAAATTTAAGGGATAACTGTAATATTTCTATAAATATCAGGGTATTTTTTTTGAAATATTTTTTGCTTATGGAGGGGAAAAATGTAAGCAAGATTGTTTTTTTTTATAATTAGCCCAAACCTCAGGGGTTTTTATGTAATTATCCCTTCATATTATGAAATATATTTGACACTGGCCTTCAGTTTCTGCGGAGTTTATAATTTACACAAGGGATAGTTACAAAAACCTCCCTGAGGTATGGACTAATTACAAAAAAATCCGAGATATTTCAAAATTACAAAAAGCCTCTATAAATTTGTTATTGTCTTAAATTTAAGGGGTAATTGTAATATTTGTGTAAGTATATCAGTATATGGAGGGGGTGTTGAAATATTTTTTCTTTATGAAAGGGGAAAATGTAAAACAGAGTCAATCTCAAGGGGTTTTTTGCAATTTTAAAAAATCTCAGGGTTTTTTTTGTTATTAGCCCAAACCTCAGGGAGTTTATTGTAGTTATCCCTCAACACAATGTAAGATGAGAGAGTGAAGAAATTTCTTACAGCTTCCATTAATTGTTTTATTTCTGCTTCACTAAGTTTGGATCCCAGCTTAGATAACCCTGTCCTGAGTTCATCATATGTGATAGTACCACTTGAATCTGTATCCATATTGTTGAACATTTGTCTCAAACCCTTTATTTCTTCTTCTGACAGGTTTTCTGCAATAACCTGTAATCCAAATTCGTAAATCACCACAATTTTTTCTTTTTTTAAATTGAAACTGCATTTATGTGTCAAGTGAAATTCTGAACACCTCCACTTTTGAAATGGCATATTGTCTTTGCATAACAAACATCTAAATTATGTTAAATTGTAAGATAACATAATTCTATAGTAAAAATTTCTATAACATTATTGCTATGACAAAATTTGGGCAATTATTTAAGGGATAATTACCAATTACGGAAAAAACTCAGTTATCTTTAAAATTACAAAAGCCCTTTAAAATATGTCTCTCTTTGACAAATTGCAACTGTTAAGGGGGTGCCAAGAGCATAGCTGTTAGATGGGCCGAACTCGACTAGCCTGATGCAGCCTATAGAGCCAAAGAGAAAAAAATGTGTTGGGTGTGGCTGGGCCAAAATTTCATCGGACCGCTATTTTTTAGGCACAAGCCCGAAAATACAATTGAAATGACCGGGCCGGGCAACTTTTCGAGCCAAATAGGCTCAGCTTGGCCTATTAACTGGGACGGTCAGACCGGGCTAGTGTTGACACCTCTAGCCCGAATAATTTGTATAACAAATACAAATCTGAAGGGGCTATTTGTAATGCGTTCAAAAGATACTGGATTTTTTTGTATTTGGACTAAACATGAGGAGTAGTTTTTGTAATTATGACTTACTTCTAAGTTGCGCTTTGCCAAGAAAATTCAGCAGTAATTGGTGATTTACTAATTTATATTACCTTGAGAGCAAGCTTCTTCAGCTTGTTCATTGCTCTGAATTGCTTCATCCTGATTAGAACAGCACTATCAATAGGTCTGTCAGATGCTTCACCATCTTTCTTCAGCCATGGATGCTCTGCTTAACAGCTCAAATCAGAATTCATTAATGAATCAACTGCTTCTAGTCAATATTTAACTTTAAAATAGAATAAATTACATAAACTACTACTTTCAAAATTATAAATACTCTCCTGAGGTATAACGAACAAATATCCCCTATTGAAGGTGCAATCTCTGAAATAAATACAAATACCAATGTGTATATTTAACCAAAAAAACTGAGGTTTGACACCTTTCCCCTTTCATGAGCAAAAACACATTTCAAAAACCCCCAATGAAAATTATAGAAATATTACAGTTATCCCATTAAAGTTAAAACGAAATGAAACCTAAGGGGGCTTTTTGTAATTTTAAACATCTCTGGGATTTTTTGTAATTAGCCGAAACTTCAGGGGTGTTTTTGTAATTTTCCCTAAGAATTAATATGAATAACAAGAAAGTCTTTGATCTACTGACCAAGTGCATCAGCAGCAGTAATTCTCTTCTTGGGATCAATGGTCAACATTCTCTTGATGAGATCCTTTGCACCGTTGGATATGGAAGGCCAGGGAGACGATTGAAGATCTACATGTCCTCCCAAAATTTCTTCAAATATGCCTTTCTCTGTCTCTGAAATGCAGAACAATCCATACACCACTAAATATAATTTCTCTATTATGTACTTAGGTATAATATACATTGTGTAATTAAGTTACCAGCCCAGAAAGGAGGAAAACCACTTAAAAGTATGTACAATATGACACCAGCACTCCACACATCTATCTCCTTCCCATAATTTCTTCGCAATACTTCTGGCGCCACGTAATAAGCACTCCCCACAATATCTTTGTACACTTTTCCTGGAAAATGTTTATGGAAACGAAAAAAATCAAATCTTGCAACTTTGCTAGAATTGTAAACTGATTACCAAAAAAGACTAAATTGTGAATATATAGGCAGACAAATTGAGTCCTAGAGCGTCCGTGGGTATGGATGGAAGGCGAGGTATAGATAGAGATAGGCGGAACCTAATCGGGAAAAAAACATTTAACAGCCAAGAGAAACATACTGCTTAGGCAGGGACTAAGTGAGGATTTTTAAAATAGTGAAATGAACATGCTACATGGCTTATAGAATTGCGATACCTACCAGCAAAATGAGAAGTTGTCGAGAATGTGAAATTGGTGCATAGGAATATTGGAGTTTTTGGACACAACATTATAACTATAACTTTGACATAATTCATAGACTTTAACACAGCTTTCTTCCAAATTAATAATTGTCGAAAGATGGAATCTCGGTTATCAAAAAGAATTATCGAAAGATTTCTGAAAATGGTACAGCTTTTGCATAAAGGATTAATACTCCAACATTGGTACTTGATAAAGCAAAAAGATAATTTTACTACTCCCTGTTATTCAAAATAAGTGTCTTTTTAGGAAAAAACACACATATTAAGGATTGTGTTAAAATATCAACTATACCCTTAATTAATAATAAATGTTACTTTGGAAAAATAAATTTAGGTATTAATGTTAGTTGGGAAATAATATATTTAAGGGTAATTTGGGAAATCCTTTTTCTCACCAACCTTGAAATGTGAGAAAGACATTCTTTTTGAAAAAAAATTTATGTGCCAAAAGGACACTTATTGTGAATAGGAGGGAGTATATTTTGTCCTCAAAGAAAGCACAAGTGCATTATAGCCCTTAGATCCGCGTAGTTTTCTATGGGTTTGGATTTCATCCGAACCGATGTACACGTACATAACAATAACTATAAGAGTCGGACGCATTTATCGAGAAAGTTAAGTTTATTGTTCACGTTATTACTTTACTACTCTTACTTTATTTACCTCACGACCCCAACTGACTTAAGTATTGGAGGGTCTTAGCTTCGAGTCATCCCAATAAGCCTGGCATGCGTTCTGTTTAAACACATCCACTTAAAATACCCAAAATGACCTCAAACTTGAGCGACCCGATGTGACTTTTGGTACGCTATTTGACTTAGTTAAATCAAATCTTTTATTTATTTATTTTTCATCTTTTTCCCTCCAAATCAAGATTTATCCAAAAACTTTTCAAAGATTATGGCGACTTTTCTTCATAGTAGAAAGAAAGTTACAATGTTGTTAGAATCAAATTTCTTCCCACCTCAAATTTTTTCTTCTTTTCTTTTTCCCTCTTTACACTCCAAATCAGAGACACTTGTAATAGAAGCATGAAGTTTAAAGACTCCAGAGGTACACGTGTCCTTAACTAATTTATAAATAAAGTTCAAATATTGTTAATTCGAGCTTGGAGCTAGGATAGTTACCTTATGAATGATATATACATATATATAATTTTCTATAACCAATCTGAGTCAGAAAATGTCCAGTTAAACTGTGAACCACAAGGCTCAGCTTTATGGAGCATTATCTTTACGACAAAAACTTGCGTGAGACGGTCTCACGGATTTAGATCCGTGAGATGGAGCCCTTACACAAAATTTTAAAGGTTTTTTTTTTTTCAGATTTTATTTTTCTTAGGGTTTATATTTGTTTTTTTAGAGTTTATTTTGTTTCTTGTGTTTATTTTTAATTGATTTGGATTTTTAGGATTTTTAGTTTTTTTATGGTTTATTTTTTATTTTTGGGGTTTATTTTTGTTTTTCGGGTTTATTCTTCATGGTTCATGTTTTTATGGTTTATTTTTGTTTCTTCATGGTTCATTATTATTTTTAAATTTACTTTCATGGTTCATGTTCTCAAGACGGAGCCCTTAGGAGGTCCGTCTCAATGATTTAGATCCGTGAGACCGTCTCACAAGAGACTTGCTCTTCGTCTCACTGATTTAGATCCGTGAGACCGTCTCACAAGAGACTTGCTCTATCTTTACAATTGACCCCACCATTTGACATGTCCATCTGATATTTTCAGGCAGCATATTTCACAACTTACAAGGTTTTTTTTCTTTCTAAACAAACGATCCAATCGTTGCAAAGATTCGAATCCAGACCTTTCAGTGAAGAGTAGACTTACATTGGTTCAATTATATATATCCTGATATGTTTCATCTTAATAATCTATTGTAAATGTTTTCAAAAATAAATATATATAGAATAATCTATTGCAGATTAAAAATAGAAAGAAAAATAAGTCTTGATTCATTCATATCCTACTAAAGGACTATGCATGGCTCTAGCAGAATTAAAGATGGCTATTAAGTCCAAACTCGAACACAAAAAGTATGATGGTAATTAGGCTTATCTGCGATATTGGTCCCTAACTATACTCCGGCTACTAATTTTGGTTCTGTAAATATCTTATGTAGCAATTTTTTTTAGTACATCTTAGGTAGCAATTTTGGTCTTACAAGTTCTAATTTGTGTGATTTGGTCTCAACTGAGTTTCAATATTTCTTTATTCCTAAAATCCATTTTAGCCTTTAGTTGAAATTCTCATGACTGATAAAAAACAAAATACTAAAATTGATATTTTAACTAAAGGATAAAATCGGCAAGAACCAAAATTGCCACAACAAAAGTTAGGGGACTACCACGATTGCGAACATGAAGGTTGCATGACTAAAATTGCAATTAAGACTAATAAATGATATTTTGCAATTAAACAATCCACTTTATGCAGCAACCAATACTTTACAACAAAGCAATCGACAATTATTCAATCAAACTCAACTAATTACTAAAGAACAAAACAAGCTAAGTACAAAAAGCCAATAAATTCAATCTAAAAATAATAATGAAACCCACAATAATACCTCAATTAAATAAAATGGTAATAGACCAAATTAGTCATTTATGCTTTGTGAAAATGGAAAAAATAGACATGTTCTCCATTTTTCAAAAAATGTTTTTAGCTATTTTGACTAAAAATGGGCGAATCATATCTTTTGTTCATTCTCTCATGAGGTATTTGGCCAATTTTCAAAAAAATTGATACGGTTTATAACTTGGTGCGAGTCATATGTCTCGGTAATGAATTGTGTATCGGAAATGAAAAGGAGGGCAAAATGAACATTTAACATGCAATTTAAAAACTAACCTGTCTCAATGAAAACAGAGAGCCCAAAATCAGTAGCCTTCAATGGCGAACTATCATCTCTACTCACCATCAAGAAATTCTCAGGCTTCAAATCCCTATGCATAACTCCCATAAAATGACAAACATGAACAACATTCACAATCTGTCTCCCAATCCTGGCCGCCTCCTTCTCCGAATAACTCCCTTTCGCAGTAATCCTATCAAAAAGCTCACCCCCAGAGCACAACTCCATAACCAAATGCAAGTTTTTTCTATCCTCATAAGCCCCCTTAAACTCCACAATATTGGGCTGTCCCGTTAAATGCTGCAAGATAATGATCTCCCTTCTGACGTCGGTTATGTCCTTATCCGTCACGAGCTTTCTTCTGGAAATGGACTTGCAGGCGTATTTTAGCCCCGTGGATTTTTCCGTGCAGAGATACGTTATCCCGAATTGGCCTCTGCCGAGTTCTCTGTCGAGATCGTACAGAGTGGTTATGTCCACGTATGGTTTGTTGAGAATGGTGGGCCCGGTGGGTGGTTGTGGTGGTGCGGCGGTTGGGGGTCTTGGCGGAGGTACGGACGGCGGCGGCGCGGGTGGCGGTGGCCGGGCGTCGTCGAGGGGGAGGGGGACAGAGTAGAGATGAAAAGAGTCTGAAGAAGAGGAGGATGTTGACAATATTGGAATGTGCTTTGAGCAACAGGATCCCATTTGGAAAATCTGTTCTGTTTTTTTTCTTTTTTTTTTTTAAATAGTATAGATGATTTTGGTGTATATTTGGAACAAGGAATGTTTTTGGAGTTGGATGAATGTTAGAGAATTGAAAAGGGGATTGGGTGGTTTTCTGCTTTTTGAGGTGCTTTGCTTTGGTGTATAGGTGTTTGTCTTGGATACACTTTTGTCTTTTTTGCATTGTATATTTCGTGTTGTTCTTCACTTAGTTGCGTGGGGATACCCTTCCCTTCGGAGAGAGAGCATAAAGAAGGGAAACTGATTTTTAATTGAATTCTTGCTTTCAAAGTTTGGCAATAACATTTTAGCTATGGGTGGCAATCATCGGAGGCACGACACGATTGATCAACACGAATACGATACGAAATTATAGGGTTTGGATCGGGACTTATCGGGTTCGAGCTATTATCGGGCTGACATGATATGACACGATAAAAATTGGGATATCGGATTTGTACGATAAGGCACGATAATTTTTTAATTATTGGTAATTAATTATTTATAATGATAATTTACTAATAATTAACTATTTTTACTTGACTATTTTTATTAATAATTTATTAGAACATATAAGTATAAAATATAAAGAATATAAAAAATTTCAAAAGTTTTATTTGTTAACGAGCTTGACTAATTAAATTTGATAATTTTGTTTATCGTGTCGTGCCATGTTTTTCGTGTTTTAACGTCATTTTTTGGCTTAAATTTCAGGCTCGTCAAGCTTATCGTGTATTCGTGTAAGGGCTTATCGTGTCGTGCCATGTTTTTCGTGTCTTAACGTCGTTTTTGGCTTAAATTTCAGGCTCGTCAAGCTTATCGTGTATTCGTGTAAGAACTTATCGTGGTCGTGCAAGTTATCGCTTAGCTAGCCCAATTACGCCAAAGACGACCGATTTGCCAAATTTAATTTTGGCTACTCTTCGAGTATGCATTGGATAAACTATTACCGTAGTCGTTTTAGTTTCTTATTGTCATGTTCAAACCACTGTTCTAAAAATCCTCGTATAGCTCAGATTAGTCTCCGCCTAAGCGCTAGGCCCTCCTTGTCCGCCTATGTTATTCTTTCGATTAGGCCCTGCCTAACCCAGCCCATGTCCCGCCTAGGCTCCGCCTAGGCGCTAGGCCCCAGTATACCGCCCGACTAGCATCTAAAGCTTTTTAGAACACTGGTTCAAACTTTTGCACAAGTATATTTAGTCAATTGTTTTTTGACTAGGAATTCGTAACTGCTATTCTTGGATGCACACTGGATAACTCTCAAGCTCAAGGCAATATCCAGGAAATTAAAGCTAGTCAGGTAAACCACACTAAGCAAGTCATGCTTGATGGCTCGACCAGAAAAATGTTGGTAGGAAAAATCAACTTGTGACCAAAAGTCTCGTGCTCACTTACTACACTAACTCGACCACTCGTGAGGTGCATGTGTATTCAAACTTTAACAAATGAAAACATTGTTTTTTCACTAATAATCTGGGAAGCTCATAGCAATGAGAACTTAATCATGTGACATATAACATTTTATGTTAATATTGTGTTTCATGTAGTCGGCTTTTTATCAGTGTTATTGTTAGGACATTGGTTATGCATCGCCTAATCAAAAGAAAAATATAGGAGGACAAGGGGAGTCTATTGCCTTGGCGACGACTAATCGGGGCTGGACTAGGATTTTTAGAACAATGTTTTTTATTCCAATGATGTAAGAAGAGTATTCTAATGGTGTTTTCTACATTGCTTTTTGTATGTTTTTTTATTGTTTCTTGGTTGTTTCCATGTTTTTTATGTTTTCATGCATTGGATAAAAAAAAATTGAATTGTGATTTTTATTCATGTTTCTTCTATAATATTTTTAATTTATTTAGTATTAATATGTGTTGTTTTATGTGTATATTTCTTAATTTTTTTTATAAGATTTCGAGTATAAAAATGATTATTTAACGGGGGCAAAATTTATTTTTCACTGAAATTTTATTGGAAGAACATGTTTGAAACATGTTCGGAACAATCTTGAAACAATAATATAATAAAGTCCGGATTGGCGGGAGCGTAAATTTGTATAAAAAAAGGGAGGGATCGTAAATTTATCCAAAAAAGTATCGGGAAGCATGAAAAACTGTCATTGTCTCCAAAACGTAGGGCAATTGTGTCAAAAGCCCAAGTAAATAATTGGATCGAGGATATCTGTTATTTTTTGAAGTGGGATTGATGACAGTTCTTTCAAAAAATGCAACACCACTGCCCAAATAGACTATTATAGACTCATAGCCCAACCCAGACATGTTTATCGCACGCGTACGTGGGCTTTTCCAATACTATTGGTATTCAACAAGCCCAAATCAAAGTCTTGAACTTGAAAGTTGAAACAACAAGCGCATGGCGCTTACTGGACTACCATTGTCCATTACGTATTTATATAATTCGGCTGCTAAAACTTAGAGATTTTTCAAAATACACAAAAAAAAAAGCCCAATAAGTTTGGGTTTCTCTTAAAAGGGTAACATGTTACAGCTGATGTGCTAAAACGTGTGTTAGGAGAGGGTATTTCTATTCTTGTTTAGCAACTTTAGCAAAACGGTGTCGTTGCTCGGTCCTACTTAAACAGCTCGATTGCACTGTTGTAACTAACTTTTGGAGACAGTTAATAACAAATTCTATTCATTTTCTCTCTCTAGCTTTAGACTCTCTCAATTTCTCTCTCTGATCTTTGATCGAGCTAACATTTGGCCTCAGAGCTTGGTTATCTGCGCAAATCTCTGAATCGAAATGGCTAAGAACACTAACAGGATGGATATTTTAGAAATACAGATGATGGAACTATCTCAAAATCAATCAATTTTTCAACTCAGTAGTCCGAAACAATTTGAGGATATTAGCATGCGTATGGAAGGATTCACCCAACTGTGGAAGATATAATCGCGAAGAAGCTAGGGAAGCTATTAAGGAGATTACATCAATATCGGGAAGGAGAATGTGAATCAATGTTGCAACACCATCTACAACACAACCTCGAGGAAGAAATGAAACGGTATTTTATCTACTCCTACTGCTAAAACTACTGAGAATTTAATTGCTAATAGCTCTCGAGTGCCTAGATTTGATTTTCCAAAGTTTAATGGAGATAATCCGCGATTGTGGCTTCGAAAATGCAACAAATATTTCCTCTACAATACATTGTCGGATTATGAAAAAATTATCACAACGGGAATGAATATGGAATCGATTCGGATCACCGTATTTAGAATATGTGGAAGGAAGGGAGAATATGTCATGGGAGAAGTTTTCAGGATTAGTGTTGGATAGATTTTCGAATATGGAGGGGAATCATTTGATTGGACAATTTAACAAACTCAAACATGAAGGGAATGTGTTAGATTACATTCTAAAATTTGATGAACTGAGATCATTTATGCTGGAGAGAGTAAACAAACACCATTCCGATGAGTATTTTATAGAAAGTTTTATTAGTGGCCTAAAGGAGGAAATCGGGCAGATGTTGGAGTGCTGCGAAAAACCTTGATGGATGCTTTATGCAAATAGCTAGAAAACAGGAGGTCAGGGTAGGGAATGCAGTGAAAATCCATAAGAATTACAAGTTTTCATCTAACACGAACCCTGGCATGTGGAGAGGAGGATCCAGTGATGGAGGAGGAGTTAGCAAGAACAGGACTGCTGTGAACAATAACAATTCAGAAAAGTTCCCTACTATCAAAAAATTGTCACCTGAAGAGTTGGATGTTAGGAGGAAAAAAAACTTGTGCTTCAATTGTGATGAACCCTTTCTTTTGGGTCATAAATGCAAGAAATTGTTTGTGATTATGTGTGAGGAATGTACAGAGGAGGAAGAGGTTGTGTTAGAAGCAGAGGAAGATGAACAGAGAGAGTATCACATATCCATAAATGCTTTAGCAGGGAAAGTGGCACCAGACACCATAAAATACAAGGAACTAGTGGGCAAGGAAAGCAACACCTTACCATATTGGTAGACACAGGCATTACACATAGTTTTTTGGACCCTAACACAGCTAAACAACTGGGGTGTATTATTGAGTTCACATCTCCAATGATAGTTACTGTTGCGGATGGAAACAAGATCACTTGCAATACTAAATGTGCAAAGTTTGCATGGCATATGGGGGTGTGCAAGTTCACTGCACCTATGAGATTATTGAAATTATGAGGACGTGATATGGTGATAGGAGTTGATTTTCTTAGGCAACTGGGGCCTATTACTTTTGATTTCTTACAACAGAAGATAAAGTTTCAAGGGCAACAAGGAGAGGTCATTTTAGAAGGAGTAAAACAAGATGCAACACTGAAGATGATGTCTGGGGCAAAATTTAAGAGGCTATTTAAAAAGGAAGGCGGCGATTTTGGATGCTTATGTGTGATCACGAGGTAGATATGGGAAAAGAGTGCGTATGACCCGCAGCTTCATCCTCTTTAGCAAAATACAAGAGTATTTTGACACTCCCAGGGAGTTACCACCACACAGAGGGCATGACCACAAATTACACTCAAACCAGGGGTGAAACTTTCAAATTGCATCCATACAGTACCCATATCTTGAGAGGATGGAGATTGAAAAGATGGTGCAAGAAATGTTGAGTAGTGGCATTATTCAAATAAGAATAACAACCCCTTTTCATCCCCAGTCTTGTCGGTTAAAAAGAAGGACAATACATGGAGATTTTGTGTAGATTACAGGAGATTAAACTCTATTACTGTCAAAGATAACTTCCTTATACCTCTAATTGATGATCTACTGTATGAACTTGGAGGTGCTACTATTTTTTCCAAGATAGATTTGAGAGCAGGGTACCATCAAATTAGAGTCAGTCCCTCTGACATGGGTAAAACAACCTTTGTGACAGTCTCTGGGCTATATGAGTTTAAGGTGATGCCCTTTGGCCTTACAAATGCTCCTGCAACATTTCAATCCCTTATGAATCAAGTTTTCAGACCCTATTTGAGACACTTTGTGCTAGTGTTTTTTGATGATATCTTGGTCTACAACAAGAGCATGACAGATCATATTCAACATTTGGATGAAGTCTTATGCACTTTGAAAGAGAATCAGTTATTTGCAAAAGCATCAAAGTGTAGCTTTGGATAGAGAGAAGTGGAGTATTTGGGACATATTATCAGTGGACAAGGAGTTGCAACTGATCCAAATAAAATTCGTGCCATGCAAATTTGGCCTACTCCCAAGATCATTAAGTCATTAAGAGGGTTCTTGGGATTAATCTGGTATTATAGAAAGTTCATAAGGAACTATAGATTGATTGCTAAACCTCTTACCAATCTTACAAAGAAAGGTCGGTTTCAACCGAATGAAGACACTCAAGAAATTTAGTGAATTGAAAAGAGCTATGTCAATGTTCCGATTTCTGATTACCTCGATTTTTCAAAAAAAAAAAATTTATAGTGGAGACAGATGCTTGCTACTCTGGTTTGGGAGCTGTGTTGGTGCGGGAGGGCCATCCTTCGCTTATCTCGAGCAAGCGCTATGCAATAAACACACCGGGTCTGTCCATATATGAGAAGGAGTTTCTGGCTATTATTATGGCTGTGGAGAAATGGAGGGCTTATCTTTTACATAGTCAATTTATCATAAAGACTGATCAGCAGAGCCTCAAGTATTTGTTGGAGCAGAAAATTTCTACACCTTTGCAACATAAATATATGACTAAACTTCTGGGGTTTGACTACAAGATTGAATACAAAAAAGGAATAGAGAACACAGTTGCAGATGCCCTTTCAAGGAGAGATGTGGAGGTTGATAGAGATACTGAGGTTGCACAATGTTGTGCATTGGTGCAACTTAAACCTGCTTGGGTGGATGAGGTCCAATAGTCATATGCAGGGGATCAGTTGTCTCAGGATGCTATAATTGAATGTATTACTTACCCTTTTAATGTGTTTGTGTTCTCCTACAAGGAAGGTTTACTGAGGTATAAATGGAGATTGTATGTAGGGAATAATTCTGAGTTAAGGGAACAAATTATCAAATACATGCATGTTTCTAATGAGGGGGGGTCATTCTGGTCAGGATGTGACTTTGCAAAGGTGAAAGTTTGTGTTTTGGTGGCCTACACCAAACAAAAGGTGATTGCTTGGGTTCAAGCTCATCGCATGTGTCAAGTGAGCAAGCATGAGACCCAAAGAGTAGCTGGTTATTACGACCACTCCTCTCCACACCAAGCCTGAAACAACTAACTATGGATTTTATTGATCAACTTCCTCTATCTAATGGTTTCCGATGCTATCTTCGTGGTGGTTGATAGATTCACTAAATTTGCCCATTTCATGGCTCTTAAGCATCCTTATACTTTGCATCTATTGCTCACTTTTTATTGACAATGTGTACAAATTACATGGTCTTCCTCGATCTGTGGTGACCGACAGGACAAAGTCTTTACTAGCCAATTTTTGGCAACAATTGTTCAAGGCTCGGGAGTTTCTCATCATTTAAGCACAAAGATATCACCCATGGACGGATGGTCAAACGGAGAGAGTGAATCAATGTCTTGAGTCATATCTCGATGATGCATGTGTGGAGCTAGCCCAAAGCAGTGGGCTCATTGGTTGTCTTATGAATATTGGTACAATACTTGCTTTCATTCAAAGAATTCATATGTCTCCTTTTGAGGCTTTGTATGGTACAAGCCTACTCCACTAGCCCTGCCGTAGATTTGCACGTTTCGGTGGTTGGAGTGGAGCAAATAAAGGCAAGAAAAGCTGCTAAATCGATACACCAAAGAATAAGTCTTTTCTCCTTCCCGAGGCTCGGAACGGATGAAGCGGGTGGCGGATAAACACAGGAAGGAGAGGGTATTTGAAGTGGGCAATTAGGTTTATTTGAAGTTGAAGCCCTATAGACAACTTTCCCCGCACAACTCCAAGATGTGGAAGTTAAGTCCTAAGTATCTTTGTCCTTTTATGGTGATGGCCAAGGCGGGATCGTGGCTTACAGATTGCAATTGCACACATCTCTGCTAAAGTGCACCCCGACTTTCATGTCTCGTACTCAAGAAAAATGTGGGATATTCGATTTCGTTTAAATTGAACTTCCTTTTTGATGATGAAGGGAATGTGGTTTTACATCCTTGCTTCGATTCTAGATAGAGATTGGTGAAGATGAATAATCGTGGTGTTCCCAACCCATGTTGATTCGTTAGGCGCATTTACTCAGTGGATGAGGCTACTTGGGAAGATGTTTGAGATTATGCATGCTCGGTTTCCTCATTTGATGTCTTGAGGGCAAGACATTGCTTGAGGGGGGGTATTGTTACAAATGATGTGCTAAAACGTGGGTTAGGAGGGTATTTCTATTCTTATTTAGCAACTTTAGCAAAACGGTGTCGTTGTTCGGTCCTACTTAAACAAAATTGCAATCGTTGTAACTAACTTTTGGAGACAATTAATAACAAATTCTATTCTTTCTCTCTCTCTCTAGCTTCGTACTCTCTCAATTTCTCTCTCTCGATCTTTGATCGAGCTAACATAACAACACCACTACAAGAAAATTCCACTTTACGATAGATTCTTCGACATAAATGATTGTCACTAACTTTTACATTACTAAATAAATAAATTTATTTCCCAAATTATACACTAAATATTGTAGGTATTTACCAATAATTTTAGATTTTGTTGATAATATTTCCCTACAATAATTTTTTATTTTTCCTACACTTTATAGTTATCTTAATATTGACCTACATATTTTTTTCCCTACAAGTGTTCTGCTAATGAAGAAGAAACTGTAAGACCGAATCACACCTCACGGCTTTTTTGTAATTAGTCTGAACCTGATGGGTTATTTTGTAATTATTCCTAACTTTAATTATTCATTATGTTTCACCCAAACTCTCAAGCTGTATCAATCTGTTTAGGAAAAAAAGAGGAAAATATTTCTGTTGAACCCTGGTAGAAGAAGTTCAGAAGCAAGGCAAAACCTGAGTTCACCCAGCTGTTAAAAATGGACAGTAACTTCCTTTCCTTGAAATAACACACACTGGGTGTAACACATCAAAGGTTTTTACATGAGGTAAAATAACTTTGGCCACACCACTTATATGCATTCTGCTATACTATACAGAGAAACAAATTCAGCAAACCCAAAGATTATAAGAATTTGATGAGCTCACAGTCATTAAATCATTCTCTACACACAGCCCTCACACACTTGGGGTGCACCTCATAGCCACACTCAATGCATTGGTAAGCCCACCCGGACCCTTGCTCGTCACAATCGCAGCATATAAACGGACCGCCACCGTTCCCTTCAGACACCAACGTTAGTTCGTGATGATGCCCAGAATGGTACTCCAATTCGGAAGATTCTTAGCCTCATCATTGGCTTGCCTCGTCAGCAACTCTATTCTAGTCTCCGTAACGGATATGCGTTTTCTTGGTACAGGTTCACGAGGTTCCGTCCGAGCTTTGTCACAGTTTTCCCATCAGGGCCTATGATGACTAAGCTGGGAATTCCTCTACATCGAAGTATTTTGCGAGAGATTTTTGATGTTTGGGTCGCCGTATGGTAGAGCTAGCCATCGCATGGTCTGAAAATACGAATCGCTGTTTGGCTGTGGTCACTCGACACGAACACTATTTCAAGTCGTGATTGTTGTTAACTGCAGTCATCTCTTGGTTAATCTTTTGGTAGATGGAGGTTAACTTTGGGGTAAATTTTGTCCCTGGGGAGCACCACTGAGCTGAGAAATAGAGTCCGATTGTTTTCCCGATTAATGAAGTGACGGGCACCTGAAAAAGACAGCAAACAATCTTAATTTGCTCTAACCATCAATTGTAAACATATAAAATTGACATCAATATTTGCAATTCCACAGCCCTGCAGGAGAGGTTTCCTTTACATATTAAGCAAAAACATCAACAAGCCAATCGTAAACAAACAGACAAAGCTTTAGTTGCATTGATATTACTTACATAGTCCAGGGACGGAGCAGGGGGCTGGCTCCCCCTCAACTTCATAAAATTTCTAAAATTAATATAAAGTTTAGGGATAATTGAAAAAAAAAAACAGAGGTTTGGGCTAGCCACAAAAATATCCAGAGATGTTTCAAAATTACAAAAACTCCCATAGGTTTGATTATGTTTTAAATGTAAGACGGTAACTATAATATTTCTATAAATATCCGATGGGGGGAGGGGTTTAAATGTATTTTTTCCTTGTAAAGGGGGAAAATGTAATACAAAATCAAACTTGAAGGTTTTTTTGTAATTATCGCTAAATTTTATAAAAATAACTTTTAATTTAAAATTTTACCCCCTAAAAATTAAATTTGCATCTTTATCTACTATTTTGAAGAAAAATTATTCTTGCTCGCCAAAATCTTTATTTTCTAGCTTCGTCCATGAGTGCAGGCCGCTGGAATACCTGTTTTGGAACGGAATTACTCAAGAGAAAATCTCTTCCATGGTTAGTAAGCAAATCTTTCAGAGTCTGATTTTCGTGCGTGTCCTTCTCCTGCTGTGTCAACTCCTCCACTCTCTCTTTAAAAACGGATAAGCTTGTATCCCGTAACGATAAACGAGATCAACCCGTCAAGAATCGCTTAGTCTTTATTATCATTTGGTTGTAAAATAATCAAGCAGGGTATACCTTCAACATCAAACCTTCGATTCAAAGCTCTCTTTGATTCCAAATCGAAAATGGAATCGCGAGCCATGGCATCAAAGCACGGTACTCGTCAAAGGCATTTTGGTCTTCATCGGACGACACGAAGACTATCTCAAAACCGGGATCATAATTCTTAAGTTGTTCGTACGCATTGGCTAGTATTGGGGTGAAGTTATGACAAGGTGGATACCAGTTAGCGGAAAAGTAGATGCCGACAATTTTGCCTTCGAGATCAGATATTTTCACCTGCAGCAGGAATAGGTAAATGAAAATGATAAATCTATATCCATTAAGACTTGATCAAATAAGACAGATTTCTTACAAATTACTTTATGATTCTATTTGGCTAAATAATACAATGTGTATTTCATGATGCCGACCCTTGGATAAGCAATTTTAAAATTGTGCATCTCAACAAGTAATATGGCGTGCACTTTTTTAAGTTACAAAAATGATATCCTTAAAGCAACTGCAAGTTATATAGATTAGTCATGACCGCAAACAAGATGTTTTTTATCAGCTGGACCTGGACGAAGGAAAACAAGATCATAGTCTACTAGCCATGACCAATGGTCTTTAGGAAATATATTGGGGTGGGCCGATCACGAAATCGGATGGTAGGATAAAAACCCAAAAAAACACCATATAAATATTAACTAAAAAAATCTTAAAACATTACATAGAAAAAAACAAAAAAGGGGGAGGCAGGTTGGCCCTGTGCCAATGGACATGACACAAGAATCAATTCATCCACTCCAAAAGATGAGGTAGGACCAAGTCAACCCAAAAATAAAAATAAAAAAAATTAAAATTAAAAAGAAGGTACTAGCAATTAGCATCCATAATCTGAATTGTGTCCCCAAAAGATAGCTTCTGCCATAGTGCAATACTTGAATACTGGAAAAAAGAATAACTGGCCTGCAGGTTGTTTTGAATTCAACTTATTGAAATTCTAGAGTTTCTTCATTGTCATTTATTTTGTTTTGCACCAAACTTGAAAAATTATGCAGCTTATAATCAGGTATTAACTTAGTAGAGGAACACATAAAGCATGAAACTAGCACTTTAAGTCATTAGTTTCCACCATCCAACACCCCCAAAATAGTGTTGATAATTTTTTTAAAAAATATTTTATAAGCTCCCCAAATAAGATGTTAGGAACGTATAAATTGTTCTAAAAAAATGTGGAAATCCGAACTTATTTTCAAAATAAGATTTTCTTTTAACAACTTCAACTGACCACCACTTTAATTACAAAACTATGCATTACTAATAGTTCCACCGTCTTATTTTATCCAAACACATCAACATCTTATTTAACTTTATAAGCTTTTAAAACATCTTATTATAAGATGTAGGAGCTTATAAAATCTTCGAAATAAGTTTCAAACACCCTCTTATTCAAATCCTTAAAATGCTTGACATAACAAAACGGTTCTTGTGGTTCTCTCAATCGAACGAACTTCATGATGTAGATGTTGGTAATCCATGTGTGCCTCATATTCGTTCATAGAGTTTTATGGTGGAAATGAAATCTTAATTGACCATAAAGTCTTCTTTCGGTCACTCATGCATGCTATTATCACATGGTCGATCCTGTCACATTTTCCTGTAGTATTGCCTCTCGGTTCGGATTTCCTATTTCATACAGCGTTTCATCTAATATTTCACGGATGTACGTCATTTTGTACAATAACAACATAAAAACTAGAAGAACACCACAAGGAATAAGAGATAGATCTCATATCTTTTTCATATATGTTCTAATAAATTGAACTCAAGCATTACAGCATACGATGTAACCATATATCTCCTTTGCTCCAGAAAATTTTCAAGATGAAGTTCCTTTTTCCCAAAGATAAGGAATCAATAAAAATGAATAAAACTTATAAGCATTCATGTTTTCTTGTTTTCAATACTAAACTCAACTAAATAAAGGAAATCCCAGCAAAAAACTGGACCCATATATAATTAAGACTTAACATACACACACACACACACACACAGATATATGGTGAGTTCGAACTTCTAATTCCCAACCCACACAATACAACAAAAGATTGACAAATAAACCAGAAACCATTCATTTTTTTATTTAGTTTTTGTCCTTTACACCTTTCAGTAAAACTTATCCAGCAACCTTATCAACAATTTACACACACACACAAACAGTTAGAAAAAGTTACCTGGGTTCCAGTGGGAGAAAGCAGAAAATCACGATCTTTGGATGACAAAAGAGAAACCAATCTGGACCCACTAAACATTTGAGATTCACCATATTCAACATCAACCCCATTAACCTTCCTTCAATTTTTTTCACTTCTTCCTCTTCTTGCCTCATCTCTCT